>BMAW01060325.1:525650-545359 GCA_019974015.1 Nephila pilipes | reverse complement strand
ATAAGAAATAAATTTTGACTTCGTATTATTTTCAATCTCTGCCTTCCTTGCCAAAAAATGATTAAATGAATTCAATTCTAACTCGGTATGATCCATATCAATATCGTGAGCATTCTTAAAATGAAATATTATTTCTCGCTTTTCAATATTATCATGACATACAAGACACACTTAATTACCATTTTGATCAATCTTAGAAGTAACACATCGATCAATAACTCCCGAGTCTAAAATTGAAAACAACATTTTTTTTGCAAAATTTTTTTTTATTCATCAACATAACACCTTTTGTTAATCACCTTTTAGGGTGATACAATCGTTCCAACGCTTTTCCAAATTTTTTTTTTTAAAAAACCTTTTTCACTTCACTTCAAAAAACCTTTTTCCTGGTCCGATCGACTTAAAATTTTGACACGTTTCAAGCAAAGGTTAGTACTCTAGAAAGACCTGGTTACTGGTTTACTACGAGCGCCATCTCTGGGTTAGTCTTTGGAGTTATTGATCGATGTGTTATGAACTTTATTCTGATGACATTTAAAATTCTTTAGGTCACTAAATTTCAGATGGCAGTCCGCACACTTGTAGCTAAGTGATCGATTTTTTAATGACTCAGTTAATTCAGTATTATTAGAATGTACTTTATTTACATGGCGTTTCAAATTGTATCTATTTTTGAAAGTTTTTAAGCAATCAGGGCACACAAAATTACTCTCAGCCACATTCCCATCATTGACACACTGACTTTTAAAAGACTCAATTAATGTAATATTATTATTATGAAATTTATATACATGACGTTTCAAATTGTATTTATTTTTGAAAGATTGAAAACAATCGAAGCAAACAAAATCACTCTCACCCACACTTTTATCATTTGTACAGTGAACCATATCACTCGTAACAGAATTAGGGTTAGAATTATCACCATACATAAAAAAATCACTCTCAGCCATACTAAAATCATTTGAACAGGGAACCACATCACTCGTAACAGAATCAGGGTTGGAATTATCCCCGCACATAACAAAATCACTCTCAGCCACAATAGAATGATTTACACATTCAAACATATCACTCATTACAGAATCAGAATTCTGGCACACGATTGCTTCTACCAGATTTTGATTCGATTGAGAATCAAAAATTCCTTCTGATGAAACAGAAGTATTCGGCTCTGAAAAGAGCCGTTTTTCTTGCTTTTCTGCAGAAGACATATCATAACAAAATATGCAACAGTAAGAAATTTGCAGCAACACAGAACAATGCAAAGCGTAAAATGAACGAGGGAAATGACATGCAGGAGGGAAATGATGACTTGCGCAGAAATATGCGCAGATGTTCAGTGAGAAATGATGACATGCGCGGGAACCTGCGCAGATGTTCAGGGATGAACGGAGGAAACTAGTATGTGAGGGGCTAGACGCTTGTAAAAACCATAGTTCAGCTGTAACCTAATAAAATAGTAAATTCTGGGGATTAAAGCCCGTGAGGGCTATGCACCCGAACAACAAATTATCCGCATTCGTAAATGTTGAGGCATTCATGGCTCTCGTAAAGTGAATAAATATTATAATTTCAGTTCACTGTTTTAGAGTTGGTGACACATGTATATAATCAACTGAGTTATTGATTGACTCAGGAACTATTTGATACTCATTGTGATTTTTAAGCGATAAACCTGAAATGAAAAATCTTTTGACGGTGCAGTTAGGCCTTTGTGAGTGATTTAGTTAAATCTTTGAAAAACTAAATATATTAAAAATAAACAACTTCAAGGAATAAATAAAACTCTTGTCGATCCAGAAGCGAAGATATTTGGTTTCATTACTTTTATTGAAGTATGTCAGACATATATTTAGAGAAAAAAATTTGAAAAGTTTCATTGGCTCCAAAAATGTGAAATAACTGATACGGTTATACATGTTAATGTCGATTTATCTGAAAATATTATTAGATTATTTAAAATAAATATTTTATAATTTGAAAAAAAAAATTGATTTCACAACTTGAATGATGTTACCAATGTTAGTGGATTTGTCTGATATTTTAAACATTACAGTAACAAGAACTCGCCGAAATGCAAAATGAAGTGTTAATTAAAACTTTGTATAATATAAGAAGAGTGATTGCATGGCTTTATGAGGAAATCAAAATTCCAAATACAACAAACGTTCAAGAGAACTACTATTCCTAATTCCATCTTCATATTTAGCTACATGCGGATTAAGTACCACAAATGATTTGCTGTTAAAAAAGAAATCAGCAAGATATAACAAAACGGGAAAACTTGAGAGTGAAGTTTACTCAACTGTAAACTAACATAAAATCTCTTTGTAACAGTTACTGTGTTTGCTCAATAATTTCCAATTTATTTCCTCCTAAAACCTATCATTACAATTTTTGAATATTAAAAATTATGTTTATGTTGGGGGGAGCATAAGAATTTTAGAAAGGTGGGACATAGTACAAAAATGGTTGAGAAACACTGTTTTAGAGTGAGAAATGTACTGATGAAAAGTGCCAAGCTTTATGTGTTTGGATTTTTTTTCTTCGATCCCAGTAGAAGAAAATTTGTGATTATTATATGATTTATTATGAGAGGTAAGGAAAGAAAGTCTGTTATAAAAATAATAAATTTAGTGATAGGTCGAGTTTGAACACAAAAACTCTCGAAGTACGGTAAAACTACGCTGGTATCGAAAATTAAGAGTATTTTCTGATTTGATCGATTATCTTTAGAACTACTGAACAGATTTTAATGATATTACTGGACACTGGACAGATTTGAATGTGTGTACATAGGGTTAATATAATGCAAATAAATAAATAAAATAAATTAATAACTATTCAACATTTATAATACATGCGCATTATTGGGCTTAACACTAATCAGAGTCGCAAGGTATGAAACAACAGTTGCAGAATTGAACAAAAAATGGGTTAAAAGGGGGATGGTCCCCTCTTACAGATATATAGGCCATGCAACGTGATTTTATTCAAGTTATAGGGAGTTTAGGAGTTCCTGTGGCAATTGCTCCCACTCGTTCAGAAACGCTAATTTCAGGTTTTGAATGATTCTCGGAAGGGACTTGCGAATTGCAATTACCCTCCCCAGAGCGTTCCAGGCATGCTCTATAAGATTGATGACTGGACATCTGGCTGACCCATACATCCGGCAAATATCCTCAATTTCCAGAAATTCGTCGACCAGCTGAGCTCTATGTGACCTCGTTGCGTTGCGTAAGTATGCGTTGTCATCCATAAAAGAAAATCAGGACCAACTGGACCTCTGAAAAGGTGGATATAGGGCTCTAAGATTTCTTCCCTATACCTCTCAAGAGTCGCACTGCCTATTTCAAGGACATGGAGGTATGACGTGCAATTATCCAAAATGTTGTCTGTCCAGATCATCAAGCCTCCGCTGCCGTAATGGTCGATTTCTTGTACATTGGAGGGCAAGTAGCGGGTCCCTGGTTCTCTCCATATGAAAGTACGGCGAAAATCACTGGTAAGGCTGAACCGAGACTCATCAGTGAAGAGAACGGTCATCCATTGATCCATGCTCCAATCTGTATGATCTCTGAACCATTTTAAGTGGACTCTCCTGTTCGCAGAACTGAGTGGGACTCAAACAACAGGTCTGCTTGCAAACAGCCCTCTCTCATGAAAAATCTTCTAGAAACAGTCACCCTAGAAACTCGGGTTATTGTGGATGCATACAACTCATGAAATACCTGATAAGCTGTAGCATCCCTGTTATGCCTCGCTGTAATGGACAAATGGTGATATTCTCTGGCCATCAAGGCTCTTGGACGACCTTCCTCAGGCTTTCTCATGACTAATCTGGTATCCTTAAACTGTTTCCATAAATTGGACAAGACGCTGGGCGTTAAATCAAATTCTCTGCAAATCTGGAATTGAGACTGGTCTGCTTCTAGCCTACCCATAATTCACCATCTCATTCCATCATCTAAACGTTGGTTGTCACTCACATTTACTATTTGAATTTTAATTTAAGCGATTTCCACAAAAAAAAAAAAAAAAAAAAAAAAAAACATACCAAGAAATTTGGCAAAGTGCGCTAGTGAACGAAATGCGGATTTTGGCACACGCACTTATGTATCCTATTTTACGACTAGTTCAGCCCCATACTCGTATACGCTTACCTATTCGACGAACATGATTTGAATCTTTGTTTCGAAACAGTATTTTCACATTTCGTTCAATTCTTTTCATGAAATTCTACAAATAATGCAAATTCTCTTAACTTTGAACACCAGTGTATTATTTATTTGTGTTATTGCTATTTTCTAAGCTTAATTTCAAGGAGTGAGAGAAGCACTTTTTTTTTCTTTCATTATTTCTATTGGAGAAAAAGTGTATTCATTTTGTTAAATCAGAATAGCGATTGTTATGGATTTCCTTTATTGTGTTTTTTTACTGGATGTTTTTGGAATGAATAAAAAGCAAGTGTCAAATTCAAAGAATAGTCTTGTTTTAATAAATTTTAATGAAAGTAAATGTGCATTGTTATTAGCTTTTGAGCAAATTAATATTGTAACGACATATTATTCCTATTCGCCTCTTGTGTCATAGCTAAACTCAATGCACTAACACTAAAAGTCACTAAAGAGACATCACACTGTATTTATTAGACAACTTACTACTATAACAACAAATGTATACTGACTCTCCTCAAAATATCGCTTTAAGTATATTAACTTGTTTCAATAATATCAAACTAACAGAGTCTTACTAACATTGCTGTGTTGAGACTGTCTCGACTTCTATGCTACACTATGCCGCCGATAATTTGCAGCAATTCTCGACCCCGTCTTCAACTAAGAACAACAATTAAACGCTAAAGTCACTCCACCTCTATCGTGTGTCTCAAGCTTAGCTTATATATTTCCTATCTCCCTTGCTTCACTTTATTTCTACCTGCTTGTATTTTAAATATTCACGTTTCCTTTTTGGTTGGGCAAAGGTTGTTTAGAAAAAGCAATCAATCTTAATTAAAAGTCCCCCAAGGATAAAACCGCGAATAGTCCAAAGTCACATTCCCTCCCCAGAAATGAAACGTGATTTATCGTCGGGTAAAATAACCCAGCGTGAAATCACGATTAAATTAAAGTTCTAATTCCCTTGATAATATGTTAAAAAAAACCCGCTATACTTTCCCGATCTTAAGTTCCTCATTATTGCTAAACTGCTACTAAATGGCTAGTCTAAGGCGAAATCTAAGGAGAGCTTACGAAAAAGGATGTAAGTATACATAAAATTTTACATTATAATCTTTATTAATACATATGATCTTCTTATGCTTCTTAGTCGTCCTCAGCCGGAGAATCAGTAATTCCTTCCTAATAATGAACTCAGGGTCTGGTACCCTGAAATGGATTGCAATGTACATAATTTGGCTTCATAATTGACATTAATAAACACTATCATTCATATAAATGCATCACATTTTTCACATAATATACAAGGAATTGATGAATGACGTGATCTGGTCAAGAGACAGAACAATGCAAAATGCAAACTTAACGCAACATTAAGTGTTAATAGTAGTTGCGATCCCTAATTACGCACGAAGTGACCAGATGTATAACATATAAATACAATTATGAAATGACTATATACTTATTTAAGATCAGTAATTAAACTCTTAAAAAACAAGCCAATGCGTAAACAAATGTTATACTTTAATAAATGTTTAAAGTGTAAAAGTTCCAATCTTTAAAACTAAATTTCACTACTTTCCACCTGGAAAGATTACCAACTTGGTGATTTACAATTGAAAAAAAAATTTAAACTTCTCATTAATGTCCGCAGCTTTTAGTGGAGTAAGAGCCAAGGTTGCTCTACCGCATTGGAACTCAAGCCACAAAATCAAAGACTTGCTCTACCAAAAATACCTTTTCGTAAGGTTAGAATAACAAAGAGTAATACAACCTGATAATTTGTCTTGACTTTTCTTTGTTGACGAGAATCTTGCTGAAAAGCTACCATCTAGACTGTGGGATCGGTTGTCATCTGGCGACTTGTAGTATATCCCTTGGAATGGATAGGCGTGACTCGAGATTGGCTTCTTAAGGATCCTTGAGGTTTGGCAGTGAGATACCACGGTCCGTTTCCTGGTAGATGTTGAGGCCGGACTTCGATTCTCCGTGGTTGTCTTCTTGTGGACGACTATAGCGAACGGACTCCACTTCTCCGTCGCAGGTGTCGGATGAGACGTTGGCGATACTGGAGTCGAGGTCTGTTTCCTGCGGTGAGGTGGCACATACAGTTCAGATCTTTCATCAACTGAATTGTAGGAACGCATCTTGCGATCTGCTTCTGGCTGCACTCGGATCCCTCGACCATATTGATTAGAAGACTTTTCATTATAATTGGTGCTCGAACCCCTTCTAACAGTGTTACTGAAGTGCTTAGCATTACTATTAGAGGCAAAAGGAAAAGAAAATATATTGATATTGGTTATTCAAAAAATATCGGATCCGCTTTTGCAATTTCCCAAACTTCCCTTCTCACAATTCGTATCTGATGTTGAATGGCTTAAATGACTTTTTTTTTCAAACTTCCCTTTAAATTGATTGTAAGTTTTTGCCTGTTTTAGAGACAATGAATTCAAAGCTGTGTGTGTGTGTGTGAGAGAGAGAGAGAGAGAGATCAAAATTTTGGCGGCTATTAACATTACGGTTGTCGATATTCTGGAATTGCGCATCTCTAGTTTGGCTTACGTTATGTGGATCAAGAGCGTTACCTCGCTTACGGAGATGTCTATTCAAACTAAAATTTCTCCGATTTTGAAATAACCGAGGATTGTTCCCATCTTCATTTAAACGACGCATTTTATATTGAGATAGAAATTGTAGCAGATGAACTTTAGAGGTAGGTTTATGGACTTCGAGATAGTCCAGAACGGGCGTTGACATTCTCAACATTATATGTTGTATTAACTCAGGCATAATAAATTTAGCCAAAGTGCAATTTTTAAAATATGATAGACAAAATCTGTAGGAGATTGATTCAGTAGCTGTTTAGCCGAGTAGAATTCTGCTTCTAATCGCGTAAGGTCACGTACTACAGGGAATGCATCTTTTAGAGCTGCCTGCATGTTCTCAAAATCAGTAGATTCTCCCCGTTTAAAACTTCACGTCTAGACCACAGTTTAATCTTGTTTGGCGCAGCATAGCCATATCTGGCTCTTGCGCCAATAAACTTTACATTCACTCACTCTCCCCGTTTAAAGTCTGCACCGATCACATCGTACCAATCGCGTGCTCTGCCTCTTAAATGATTGCGTAAATATGAGCAATGTAATTCGCCTGGTATCTGATAAAAGGTGATATTGTCGTTTACACTCTGTAGAAATTTAATTACAATTCCCAATCCACAAAAATATTTAATCAGAGAAATTAATACTCCAGGTCCATTGATAATGAAACAGAATTCTACAGTGCAAATGATTCATTGACTATTTACGAAAATTATATTATATATATATATATATATATATATATATATATATATATATATATATTAGGAATGATTTTTAACGTTTGCATCAACAGCAATCAAATATTCAGAACACATGGGCGAAATGCTCTTATTTTTCCTGTCAGACTTTAGTCGAGTTTCGGCAAACGAAGCTGAAGCGAAAACACCATAAAAATCTCAGATTCTTAGTCAGAGAAAAGTGTATGAGCAAGAGAGGGCATTTAGCTGTGTTTTGCATTATATATCAGGGAAATTTCACTATAAACGTCAGAGACCATGTGATATGGATGGAGGGATTTCGAGGAAATCTAAGTGTAGATCTAAAGTCTGGTAGGGATCATCCCTACAAGTCTGGAGCGTAGGAAAAAGCTGACTTTGCAGATTTTAAGAGCACGTTATTGCATAAATTAAAGTTAAAAAGTATTCGTATCAGGAAATAAGAATGAACACTATCTTCTAAAGGAGAGTATGGGAAAAATTAGGAAATTAAATTTTTATTGTGAGAAATTAATAGGAATTAAAATTAAATCATTATATATATATATATATATATATATATATATTAATTCAATTTTAATTTGTAATAGTTAGTTTCACTGAAAAGTAATTTATTTTCCCTATTTTTCCATTCTCCAACTTCAAAGTACAGAGTTGATTCTTATTTTGTGATTCAATTCCAAATTATCCTTTAATTTATGTGAACACGCGCTCATAAAAATTTGCGGAACATACAGTTCTGACGATTGAAGACCCGTAAGGATAATCCCTTCTTGACTGTAAGAGGCCATTTAAATCCTTCAGTATCAATACATCTCATACCATGTGATCTATTATGTGTAAGAGGAAAATCCCTTCTATAAAAATGAAAGTAAGGAAACATTCTCTTTCTTAAGCTTTACAAAAAGGCGGAGTTGTATCTCCAGCCATACGGATATGATGTGGTCTCTCTCACCCAAATTAGAATAAACAACAATGAAATTTGAACTTTGCCTCGACTTAATTTTTTTTATTTAATTATATTTCTTAATAATTATAATATTTAAAAGTCAGCGGGATCCGAACCTGAAAGGGGAAACCCCAATGGATTTCAAAATTTGTAACCATACTTTCATAAAATAATTCCCACAAATCTTTCAAAATCTTCAAATCCATTGCATTAAATTTAACTGACCTATATTCACATTTAAACATTATAATGCTTCTGTATTATGTTATCGAATTAAAAAAAATTATGTATACTTTTTTTTATAATTAATTTGCAACAGAAAATAAAAACTTTATTTGGTAATGATAATCCGAGGTTGAATGGCCTTTAAAGACTGTTTCTCTTTTGCATCTCCAATAATATGGTCAATTATCGTTTTACTATGGACAAGATTGTACGTCAAATGAAGTTATTCTTTTGTCAGATTACAACTTTTCATTTTTTTAATCGAATATGAATTTTATTTTTTGGAAAAATGGATGAGTGAAAGATGAAATGTGAGGCACAAGCACCTTATTTTTATGTTGTGCCAAACATTGCATATGTATAGTTGAGACACTACGAAAAATGGTAAAAATTGGTCGACAAGATGGATCAAAAATGGAAAAGGATCACCGGGGGAGAGTCAATCATGTTTACCAAAGATACCCCATGGCAAAGGAAAAGATCACTAAGGTCATGATGTCCGTACTTACCTAAAGAAGGTAAATTCCTGGGGGGTATTTTTTTAAGTATATAATTTTTGCTGTTAATAGTGCCGGGAACTGAAAGAGCCAGTTTTAAACCAGTTTATCTAAATGAGCGAAAACATCAGTCTAAAGTCTACCAGATAATTGTTCTTTGCTGTTCTGAATTTTTCAGAGTCCTTTCTCATTGCATAATCCTCAGTAATACGATGTGTTACGGAAAGCCATATAATGGGGCAGACGACGAAGGTATGTACTTTTACCCGATTAGAAAGCCAGCTTTTTTACCAGAAACAAACTAATGTTCATCATCATCATCACCCTTCTATGAGCTGCCGAATCTTGCTATTGAGGAACAGGGCTTGAAATATACTCTATTAACTCTACATTAACTAACAGGCACTCACTGCAAAGAACAGAAAATACAATAAGAACAAACGAATTAGGCTCAAACAAGAATGGATCAAGGGAAAAAAGTTCTGTAAGAAAAAGAATTTAAACAAATTAGTTTGAAACAGAAGAATGGATGTAAAAGAAATAACATTGAAAAAGCGAGCAGGAAGGTAGAAGACCTGGTAAGGCAGGTCTTTGAACTAGGTTGGTAGTGGAATTGTTAACGATTCCGAACTGGAATGGTGTCTCGATTGGCCAGGTTTTTGGTTCTTTTGTATTTATTCACTTCCTATTCTTAATCAGTTTCTATAACCACGTGAAATCAAAATTGAATTGTTTTTCACTTAATTATAAATATTTTTTATTTTCAATTTAAATTATATTGCTATTTTTAAATTTAAGAGCAAATTCTAAAATTCTCACATTTTATTAGGCATTAATTAGAAAGCGAAAAAACATTTATATGATGAGCGTAATAATATTGTGGTGGCCCTCTTTACACCACTTTCATCTTTTTACCATGCCATGCAGTGGAGAACCATTTTTACATTCTCGCCTTGGCATCGAAGTAGCATTTCAGAACAACGTATTTCTGCATACGCGTAGTTATGGAAATTGCGAGAATTCTGTGTGCGCACCTGCAGTATTGATATTTATACCAGAACAGCCATCAATGGTGTTTCCATTAATTGTGTGCCAGTGAAACTATATCGTGGAAAACGCAGTTCTAATTTTGCACTGTCTGCTGCTAATAGTTTTAAGGTACATATGTATGGCATATAGTACACTTAAATATTGATATAAACTTGTGACACATTTTTCCTTAATCGTTCTGATCTATCACACCCAATATTAGGTATGTACTATCAAACCAAACATAGATTAACTCTAGATTTTCAAAAGCAATTGCTAACAGATAACTAGGTTGATGACACTTCGGACTGTGAGTACTCCTTTCCGAAGAAAATTATTTATTACTCCAATGCATCCTAATTAGTCTTACGTTGAAATTTCGTTGTAATTTCCTTAATGTTTAATAAAAGTTTATCACTTTCTTCTTTCCAAAAGGATCTTTTCCATCACATAGAAACTCAAGGACAACCCGAGCAATCTAAAGTCAAGAGGTTATACCCAGAAAAACTTAAAGTATTAAAAGCAGAATTTAATAACTAACTCAAAGCTGGAATTATTGACACTTCAAAAAGCCAGTGGAGTTGTCCAATATATTTTGTACCTAAAAAGGACAGAATAAGGCGAATTAGCGGTGACTGACTATCGATACTTAAATGTGGTTGCTGTGCCCAACCTTTATTTCATACTGTACATCGATGGCTTAACCCATTTCTTGCATAATAAGATCATCTTTTCTAAGATAGACTTATTCAAAGCTTTAAACTAATTCTCTATTTCGTTTGCAAACATTACACAAATGGCTGTAATCTCCCCTTTAAAGTTTGTACAAATGCATGTGCTTTGGTGCTCTGAATGCTGCTCAAACGTTTCTAGGTTTCTTGAATAGCGTCACCCACGATCTAGATTTCTGTTTCGTATATCTAGATGACATTTTGGTCACTTCATTCGATGAAGACCAGCACAAGAAATATTTACAAACCTTGTTTTATGTCTACGCAAATACATCAGACAAGTGCATCTATGGGCACTCGGAACTTACATATTTATGGGTTACATATTTAGGGTTTCATAATTCTGCCACAGGATATAAACTTTTACCTTATAAGATAGAAACTAATCAAAAGTATCCTTTGCCAGAAACTGTAGATAAACTAAGCAGGTTCCTCGGAATTGTTAATTTTTATACCGGTTTATTAAAAATGCTTCTGCAATACAAGCTCCCTTATTCGACTTCATCAAATAAAAAAAAGCACAAGGATAAATCGAATGGAATGAAACTATCTTGCATGCATTTGAGAACTGTAAGCATGCCTTATTTAATGCTGCTTTATTTGCATTTTACAACCTTTCAGTTTGCCTATATTTATACATAGATGCATCCGATGTAGCTATATGTTCCGCTTTGCAGCATAATTCATTTTATCAATTAGTATCATTAGCATTTTCCCCCTGTAAGTTAATTATTCCAAAAACAAATTCGCAGCACATTTGATAGAGAGCTATTGACCATCTATTAAGCAACATAACACTTAAGACGGTCTCAAATTTTTAGTTTTTACAGATTACAAAGCCCTTATATACCCGTTTCAAAAGTCTGGTGAAAAGTTTTGCCTTCGCCAATAACACCATACTGAATTTATAAGTCAACTCACCAACACGATACAACTTGTTCCATGAACTTACTAAATTGATAGAAACATACAAAAATGGTACAACAGCATACAATTCGAAGGTGAATGATATGGGTGAACTAGTACACCAGCAGATTAAAGTACCATTAATGTCCCATTGTACTGCAGATTGGGTGGGCGCATTACCTTTATTTACCGTTAAGGAATACGTTCTAGAATTAAAATTGATATAGGCGCATCCTCTGTTGACGTAGTAAACGGGACATCGGTCAGACTGCCAGGGAAATTTTTCAGGCACTTGCAAAATTTCAGCGAAACTCAGTCCAAGTTTCTACCAAATCTCAGATGTTCCATGCAAGAACTTTGACCAGTACCAGCCACAAACCACTCTACAAACAAGATTTTTGTTCATCCGCATTTTCGTAGTCATCACATGTGTTCATACACATGGACAGTGTAAGACAATCACTACAGTAACCATATTCTGGTCCTTACCAAGTTTTCACACACACTAATAAGAATTTACAGCTAGAAATTAATAGCAATCATACCACCATAAGCATGGACAGGTTAAAACCTGCATTTTTTTAAATTCCTATTAGCGCATACTCTATATACATCTTGTTCAAATTTTCAATCGTTGATAAAATACTTTCCATTCATCCACTCAAGTTCAAATACATTTTTTTAAATTTGTAGTGGATGAAACTTGATATTAATACAGTTTTTTCAAATATTAATTCAATTAAATTTAATTGGTGAAGTTTAGTTTAGTTTTTATTAACGTCGCACTAGAAGCAACACGAGGACTATTGGCGACGGACCTCGTAATTTTGAACCACGGTCAAGTGACGAGGACAACACCTGAGCTGGCACCCCCCTCTCCTAACATCCACACCACGCCAAAGGGAGGACTTTGGGCCCCAACAGATTTAACGTGCATCAGCCCCGGCTACATGGCGGGTCTTTGGCGGCCAAGGATCGAACCCGCGACTGAGCGAAAACCACCATGACCACTAGGCTACCGCGGCCTTTAATTGGTGAAAATGCAGTTGAACCCAACCACTTGGCGCGATTTCAAAAATTGCCAAACTTGGCGATTTTTCTTTTGGCTGAACGTTAATCGCTGGGAAAAAATTCTTTTACCACTTAATATTGAGATTCTATCATATGTATATACACATTTATATTAATTGTAATTATTTAATAAAAAAGTAACTAAAATAAAAATTTTCTTTGTTGACCTAAGTAAGAGTTCACTTTTTTTTTTTTTTAAATATTACTTGTATTTTGTCAAGAGACATCAAAACAGAATTGGTTCTGGATGCTCTAAACTGTTATCATATCGCGAGTTGAATGAAATAGATCTCAATAGAAAAAGCATTTGGTTTACTTGTCGCAGAAATGCCTTCAGCCCACACATCTGGCAATTTGCAATCAATACTTTTTGTTGCGTCATACGTGGTGTATTTTTGTGATTGGCCGCTATTTTTGACTGTCGATTTGACTGGGTCGAATGCAGATTTCTGATGTATATAATAAATGAATTGTTTCACCGTTTATTTGCATTATTCATCATAGTTCAGGTGTCGTCCTCGTCACTTGACAGTGGTTCAAAATTACGAGGCCCGTCGCCAATAGCCCTCGTGTTGCTTCTAGTGCGACGTTAATAAAAACTAAAACTAAACTATTCATCATAGCTGCAAGATACGGGCTTGAAGGCCGCAAGTGGCGTAGGCGCACGCAGAAATCAACATCAACAGTCTATTTATATGTATATAATATTATATTTAAATCGCATATGATTCTGATTCCTATAATATTCCTATTCTCATGATATTTGCTAATCAGCCGGTAATGAACGGCAAGTTTGAAGACTGAATAACTTTTAATAGTAAATAACCGTAATTTTAAAAAATTATTGTCTGTTTTATTCTGCTTTGTTTAATTGTGGCGTAATTTATCACCTACGGTCAACTTAGGCGCGTAAAAGGTTATGGGCCCAGGGTGCTTTCGCTGTTATAGAGATTTTTAATATTTTTATGAATAGAGTAGAAAGCCTCAACATGCAGTGTGAAGACCAAATTTGAGCACGAGCTAATCCATCTATCATGACATTAACTACTTATGTACAGATCGATGCATTAACTGCATCTAATTGTGCCAGTTGGAGGGAAGATGTCAATTTATGGAGCGCGGTCTATGGGAGTGTCATTATTCCGATCTCGACCGTAAAGTTGAAGACGAGTGATCCAGCTTAGGAAGAGGATAAGAATGCTACCGAGTACGCAGTGAAGTCCTATGCATATTTGCTCATCTACCTGAATGTGAGCTTCACCCATTGTTGATCAGAACACTTCAGCCCAAGTTCAAGAGCTCGAGCTATAGAACTGACCGAAGAGTTCTTTGAGTGTCAGTTGCACAGCAAGATGAAAATACTAATTTATATAGTGCAATATTACGGATTATTATTCAACAGCTGTGCGTCGTCGATTGACCAATTTCACAGCAGTTACAGCCATTTCAAGTGATCCGACACCTACCAGAAGAATACAGAGGTATAGTTCAATTGATTTATCGCTTTGAGGAGTCTGTTTAGCTTTGAAAATGTTCAAAATGAACTGTTGTCGGAAGAAGCTTGCCTAAAATTGTTTTGTAAACCATGATATTGTAAGTAGTAATGATGAATTTGCTATGCAGAGTATTTCTGATAAACCTAGTTTTGTTAAGTGAAAAAATAAGCAACATGGTAAGCAAAAGGGAAATTTAATTAGTCTGTCAAAAAATTCAAATAATAAACGAAATGCAAAATATTATAACTGTGGTAGAATGGGTCATTTTGCTACAAACTGTTGGGTAAAGAATAAAGACCAGTTTAAGGGAAATTTTAGTTTGGTTTTCATTAACGTTGCACTAGAAGCAACACGAGGGCTATTGCGACGGACCTCGTAATTTTTAACCTCGGTCAAGTGACGAGGTCAACACCTGTACTGGCACCCCCTCTCCTAACTTCCACACAGTTTAAGGGAAAATGTTACCTCAATATCAGATTTTTTTTTGGCAGGAACCAGTTTCGGTATGAATATTGACATCACATGGGTCTCTGATACTACCGCAAGCTCCCATTTTTGCCCCAATCAAGATCTGTTTTCGACATTTGGGGAGACTTCTGGAGTAGAAATTAAAGATGCTATTAACAGGATGACTTGTGAGGTTCTCGACAAAGGAAATATTACTTTTAATTGTAAAAAAAAAAAAAAAAAAAAAAAAAAAGGAAGGAAGGAAAGAGTCAAACAGTTACACTTACCGACGTTTTATATTCGTCCAAGCTTTGATATAATGTGATTGCGGGCCACCGCATTGAGGCAAAACGATCCTTGTTCGTAGGGGGAATTTGACATTTTTTCTAAAGAGGGATAAAAATGTTTTTCGGCAAAAATATATAATGGTTTGTATTACGTGTTTCCTAATTATCCGAAGATTGGTAATAGGGATAATTATCAACAAAAAGAAATACATCAAATCGCCTTCGGAGAACAGTCTTGAATTATGGCATAAACGTTACTGTCATATTAATAAGGACTATATTTTGAAGACTATACAGGATGTTGTCCCCAATAAAAAAATCATAATTAAATTGTGAGCCATGTATAGTTTGAAAAGCAAAAAAGGTTTCATTTAAACAAATAGGAAATGTTAGATCGAAGAAACCTTTAGAACTTTTACATCTACATGCGGCGGGTCAAACAACATCGAGAGGCGGTAATAGGTATTTTTTGACGATCATAGATGATTTATCTAGAAAGATATGTTTATTTGTTGAAGGAAAAGTCTGAAGTTTTTAATAGTTTTATGAAATTTAAAAAGAGCCGAAAGGTTTATTAGTAACAAAATTAACATTCGTACAGACAACGGCATGGAATTCTGTTTAGGGTAATTTGAAAGTTTTCTAGAAAACAAAAATATCAAACCTGAAAAGACAAACGTGTACACCCCCGAACAGGATGGAGTTGCTGAATGTTTTAATCAATACTTTTTGTTGCGTCATACATGTATTTTTGTGATTGGCTGCTTATTTTTAACTGTAGATTTGATTGGGTTGAATGCAGATTTTTGATGTGTATAATAAATGAATTGTATCACCGTCTATTTGCATGTATACAATAGATAATTTGTATCACAGACAATTCTGATTCTATCCTGATGATATTTGTTAATTAGTCGGTAATGAACGGCAAATATGAAGACCGAGTAACTTTTAATTGTAAATAAACGTTATTTTAAAGATTGGTGTCTGTTTTATTCTGCTTTCAGTTAAGTTGTGGGTTAATTTATCATCTAGGGCACACTCAGGCCTGTCTTAAGGTCATTACTCGCACTGGTCATACTTCAAAACCAGTTATATGCTTTAAAGCTGGATGACTTTCAAATTCCAAGGAGGGGGAATTTGTGGTGGCCCTCTTTATACCACTTGCATCTTCTCACCATATCGTGAAGTGGCAAGAACCATTTCCACATTCTCGCCTTGTCATCAAGATAGCACTTTAGAACTAAATGCTGCATGTGTGTAATTATGCACATTGCAAGAATACTGCATTCGCACCTGCAGAATTTGTATTGTTTATACCAGTACAACCATCAGAGTAACAACACTCCTACTTGCAACAACAGCAGCCATGCATTCATACCTTTAGCATCATTGACAACCAGATCAGCTGCTTTCATCCTGGATATCTGAATAATTCATCATATTTTTCAATTTATGATGCAAGCTGTATCCTTGAGTAAATATTTAAACCAACTTTTTTTGTTCTATTTGACTGAGTGATATTCATGATGATATTTATGATGAATAATATTTTAAACATTGAGCTATCCTTGCCTTTTGTAATTGTATGATTGGAGTTAATTGAAGTGTGGTAAACACATCTTATTACCCCTTCAATACACAAGAAATTTGATGATATATTTATAATTCTCGCAAAGAATAGTTTTGAATGTCAATATGGATTTTAGAGCTTATAATGCAAGACTAATTATTCAAAGATATTTTGCTATAGCAGGTTTATATATATGATGCAATATTACACAATGCTTCAAATTCAGGAATGATTTATAAAGAAATCTCTTATTTTTTTAAATTTTTATTCTAGCGTATTAAGAAAGCAAATAAGAGTAGATTATGAATTTCAATGTTAAATATATTTCATGTGCAGGTTTATTAATTTGTTCCTTTTACTAAAAATATTGTTATGACCCCATAGTGTTGCAACCACAGAGTATTGTGAATAGCCATTGTGGTAAAAATGTTTATGCCTAGAGTTGGTGCTTTTAGTTTTATCACAAGTAAGACAAGAAATTTTGTAGATAGTGTACATAGAGCAGTTCAATAAAGATGTTGTTTGAGAAATAGCACTCTTAATTTTAGTGTCGAAACTGGAGTTAAAGTCATTCCCCCTAACAATAAACTGGTTCATGTTAGATTGAACATGGTGTCAGACAGTGGGCTCAGGGACTTGCCTCATTCTGGCAAGTACAGGCATGATGATCTTGAGGCACTCTAGTGATCTTTTTCTTTCCTATGGGGTTTACTGTCATTGGTAAACACGGGTGACACATTCTCGGGATACTCTAGCGATCTTTCTCTATTTTTCACCCTCCTTCTTGTCAACCAATTTTGTCTTTTTTTTTTCAATTTCTCCATGTCTAAACTACAGTTAAATATTGTATGGCATAGCATAGTCACATCTGGCTCTTGTACCAATAACCTTCACATTCACTCTATCACCTAATAATATTTCAATATATATATCACTTTCGCAACAATCGGCTTAGACTAATCCACAAGATCGCATGATATTTTGCACTTCAACATTTGGACAGAAACAAGCACAGCAGTAATTGTGTAAATATATGTAAAATAATTGTGTGAATCAATATTGCAAGTATAATAATAGAAGTGCTTCAAATATAATATGTGCCAGGAGTGAAAAATCATATATGTATTTTGTATAAAAATAATGAAAACCATTCTCTAAATTAATGTCCTAATTTTAAAAAAAATGTCTGTATAGGAACATGTCGAAATAGTTAAAAAGAATAATCTTTGTTTCAATTGAGTGCAGTGTGAAGAGGTGCAAATCACAAAACTGTTTTTGTGGGAAACCGCATCAATTAATTCATTTTCCAAAACGGAAGAGAGGGAAACATTTCCATGTGTACTGAAAACGTTTCCCCTTTCCACGAGAACGTTCTCCCTTTGGGGCGATCCCCCGTAAATTCAACTTTTTTATCCTCAGTATCACGGTCTTAGATGTCTGTTGTTTTATTGTTAACATGCAGTGGGTATGCTGGTTATATAGATGAAAGAACAAAAGTAAACAGACTAGTGAGAATTTTATGTGACAATGGCTAAGAAAAAATGTTGGTGTACGAAATCCCTTGCAAATGCCTCGAAATTAAAACCAGTTAGAGAAGAAAGATTATTAGTTTTTTTTCTTTTGCTCAACAAAGTCCACTGAGAAATTATATGCCGTAGTAGAATTAAAATTAAATAATAGGTACAACTCTTATCAATCTATTCAAATTGAAGTATTAGTAACACACTATTATTGCTGTGCCTGTTTATGTCCCAAATGTTGAAGTGCAAAATATCATGTGAGCTCGTGGATTAGTCTTAGCTGATTGTTGCGAAAATGATATAAATATTGAAATATTATTAGGTGAATGATTGAGTGAATGTGAAGGTTATTGTCCCAAGAGCCAGATGCGACTATGCTGACAATATTTAATTGTGGTCTAGACATGGAAAAATTGAAAAAAAGACAAAAATTGGTTGACAAGAAGGAGAGTCAAAAATAGAAAAGGATTGTTAGGATAACACAGGGGTGCATCACTTGAGTTTACCAAAGACGATAAACTCTATAGGAAGAAAAAGATCACTAGGGTGCCTCAGGGTTATGATGTCCATGCCTACTTAAAGAAGGCTTTCCTGATATAATACCCAAGGGCAATGCCCTCAGACCTTTTACGACATGTATGAGGTTCAATGGGACTATAATGTTTCTGGTCACCACAAGAGTCAAAATATTATCAGGAGCAGATGTTTTCTGGCAGATTATTGAAGCATCTTCTTTCAAAAAGATAGATCAAGGAATTACTCGTGTGTTTATGATATTTGTTTTCACTTTACAAGTAAGTCGAGAGGAATTAAAAACCTAGAGTTAAAATTACAGTATTAAAGAATTTTCGTGTAGCTGCTTCGGATGTTCAAGTCTTGTGGGAGCTTGAGGTTTTAGGAATTAAAGATAAGGAAGAGTTGAATGTAGTTGATAAAGCTTTAATAGATCAATTTGAGAGAAATTTAAAATTTGTGAATGGTAGATATGAAACATTTAATGTGGAAGTTCAGTTACGAGGAATTAGGAAACAATTATTTTTTAGCTAAAAGGCGGTTTGATGAATTAAAAAAAAAGTTTTTTTTTTTAAAAATGATTGGGTTGCTAATGTGTATAAAAACATAATAAATGATCATGAAAAAAATGGAGGAAATTGAAATCTAACATTAGAGAGTTGGAAAAATTGCGGATAGATAATGAATTTATCAATGGTGATATAGTGGATGAACACCAGTCGAAAGTTCCAGGGTTGAGTTTAGTTTAGTTTTTATTAACTTCGCACTAGAAGCAACACGAGGGCTATTGGCGACGGACCTCGTAATTTTGAACCACGGTCAAATGACGAGGACGACACCTGAGATGGCACCCCCTCTCCTAACATCCACACCACACCAACGGGAGGACTTTGGGCCCCGAACAGATTTAACGTGTGTTGGCCTGCCTCAGAGTAGGCCTTTGATAATTTAATTTATAATTG
>BMAW01060325.1:442203-525640 GCA_019974015.1 Nephila pilipes | reverse complement strand
CCACACCACGCCAACGGGAGGACTTTGGACCCCGAACAGATTTAACGTGCATCAGCCCCGGCTACACGGCGGGTCTTTGGCAGCCAAGGATCGAACCCGCGACTGAACGAAAACCGCCGGTCGCTAGTCCACGACCTTGACCACTAGGCTACCGCGGCCCGTGCTGAACAACAAACTGCCATAGATCCTTCTCCATCAACAAAACCTTGACATCTTCTTTCCACGTGGCATAATTGGATGCGTTCAAAGCATCAATCTATTGGATGCGTCAGCAAAGCCATGATATTCGTGATTGATTCCAAACTTTACTCTGTTAATGTGGCTTTATTATTTTAAAAAATAATTTAAATGCAGGCGCTCGGATTCTTGCCTGGGCCCATAACCAATTGTTGGCCTGCCTCAGAGTAGGCCTTTGATAATTTAATTTATAATTGCCACATCAACAGAGAAAGACAAATTCTAATATTTCAAATCACCATTTTATTTACACGATTAGTTATTTACATTATTTACAAAATTGTTAAATATCACTTTCAAAAACCGAAAGTATCAACATTATAACTATGGTCTCTTCGATCATAGTCAAAGTCTCTTACACCATCCAAGAAGCAAGAAGTCAGCCAGTCAGTCCTTTAATCTAATAAGATCTCCTTTATATATATACTCCGGAATTTGTATTCGACACCGTCAACTCGACAGTTAAGAATCGCCATCCAATGAAAACTAACTTTGTATGACATAATTGAAAAACACCGTCGAATGCAAATTCCCGATTCCATTGCCAGATGCGTGAGATGACGTCATATCGGAAAACGTAATTCCACGTGATTACCGCGATATGACAACAACGTGCATCAGCTCCGGCTACACGGTGGGTCTTAGGTGGCCAAGGATCGAACCCGCGACTGAACGAAAACCGTCGGCCGCGAGTCCACGACCTTGACCATTAGGCTACCGCGGCCCCAGTTTCAGGGTTGAATTGGAACCCTGTTGAAGGATGAGTTGTAGTTAGAGGTGAAGGGTCTAATGGATTCTTGAAAATCATTGCAAAAGAGTAAAGATGTGCATTATAGACAGCGGCAAGAATTTTCAATCCTATTAGTTTGATAGCGCCATTTGTTAAACATATCAAGTTATTGTTGCAGGAAATTTGGGAGAGAGCATCTGTTTGGGATGAAGATTTACCTCAAGACTAAGGCAAAAATGGGTTAAGTGGTGTAAAGAAACTGAAAAGATATAAACTTTACTATTCCAAGATATTGTTTTCTGAATTGTGAGAATCAGAAAGTAGAGGTGTACGTGTTTTGTGACTCTTCACTAAGTGCTTACAGAGCAATGGTTTATTTTAGATATTGTGGAATTAGTAAGAATTAAAGAGTATCTTTTCCAATGTCCAAGAGCAGAGTAGTGCCATTAAAGAAATTAACACTACTGTGATTGGAGTTGATGGCCATGGTGATAGACTTGGGAACTATCCTAAGAATATTTTGAAGGATGAAATCGGTAAAATAGTATTTTGGTGCGATCCTTCCATTGCATTGCGTAAAGGGAAGGGCGAAAAGATGGAAACAATTTGTTGCCAATCAGGTTGAGGAGATTGAGTCAGGGTGATTGAAATTATTGTCTATCGGAAGATAATCGTGAAGATTTACTTATGAGAAGAGTTTAGTGCTTAATAAGAAATGGTGGTTAGGTTCAATTTTGCTCCTAAAGGGTAGTGATAATTGGCCTAAGCAATTGGTCAAACTGTTACAAGAGAAAGACAGTGTAGAAATATCAAGGGAGAAAAAGGAAGGATTCTATTAAAAGTTTTGTAGTTCAGTTGGAGTTATTTGCAGAGGGTTGTCGCATGGTGTTTAAGATTCGTAAGAAATGCTAGAGGAGATAAGATTTTAACTCCATTCTTAGAGACAGTTGAATTGAGTGTGTCCCATGATATTATAATCAAATTGGTCCAAAGAACTGAATATGTGGAAGAAATAAACCAATTTGAAGAGCAAAAAAATGTTAAAAAAAAAAAAAAAAAAAGGAGTATTTTAATTTCCTGTTTAAATCTGTTCTTGGACAGATGTGGATTACTAAGAGTTGGAAGACATTTAAGAATTTCCAACTTACCACAGACTGTAAAACATCCTCTGTTATTGCCGAAAAATCATCCTATTATGAAGATGTTGATTAAATTTTATCATCAAACATACAAGAACAGGGAGAGTGCAATTAATCAACTCTCCAATGAAATAAAAGTATTGGATTGTAGGAGCAAAACCTGCCATTCATAGTGAAGTAAGATGTTGTGTCAGATTTAGCTCGGTTTTCAAAGCAAATAATGGCAGATTTACCAGCTGCTAGAGTGAACCCAGGAAGAGCATTTCTTAAAGGTGGAATGAATTTTGCAGGTCTGTTCTTGATCACCTCTCAACATGGCAGAGGAGTTAAAGCAATAAGAATGCATTTCAAAATGAAAGCTATCCATTTAGAACTCATAAGTGATCTTAAAGTTCAGACATGCATCACAGCACTAAAACGCTTTATCACATAGCGAAGAAAATCAAATGAAATATTCAGTGACTGTTGCACCAATTTAATCAATGCAAAGAATTTAAGATCATGGGAATTGGAGACAATTGGCAATTATTTGACCAATGAAGGCGAAAAATAGACGACGAATATTCCATCTGCACTGCATTTTGGAGGTCTATGGGAAGCAACCATGAGATCAATGAAATTTCACATGAAAAGAGTTATAGGGTCACAAATCTTTCTCAAGAAGAGTTTTACAAAAAATTTGGCAGAAATTGAAGAGGTACTGAACTTTTGACCTTTAGTTGCTGCTTTTGACGACCCAAACGATTTTTCTGTCATAACACAGGGTCATTTCATTATCAAATCAGAATTAAAGAGTGTTCCTAAACCCGATTATAAGAGTGAGAAGTTTCCTTTTCGGGAATGGTAGAAATTAGTTGCCCAAATCTCCCAATCGTTCTGGAAATCATGGTCAAAGGATTATTTGACTCAGTTTCAAGTGCGCAAAAACAAGTGGGAAATTCCCAGTGCAGAGTTACGTGTGAATAAACTGGTGTTGATTAAAGACGACAACTTGCCACCACTTAAGTGGAAAATGGCAAGAGTGATTCACACTTATAAAGGGACTGATGACAGAATAAGAATAGTGAACTTAAAAATTGCCTCTGGTGAAATTAAGAGACCAATTTATAAACTGGTTAGACTTCCTGTGAATGATTTATTTTTTATTCCATCTATTTTTCATTTAGATATTTTACTGATATATGAAAAATTGTGTGTTAATGTGTTATAATTTGATATGTTTTATTTTCCAGTAATGTGCTTAATTGTATTTGTATTTCGATTGATGGCATAGTCATAGTGGTCCAGTATGTTACGACCACAGAGTATTGTGAATAACCAGTGTAGTTAGAATATATACACCTAGAGATGGGGCTGTTAATTTTGTCACAAGCAAGATAAGAAATTTTGTAGATAGTGTACATAGAGCAGTTCAATAAAGATGTTTGAGCACTCATCTAATCTGGAGTTAATGTCATTCTCCCAAACAATGAACTGTGTCATGTTAGATTGAACAAATATAGAAAATAATTAAACAAATTTATGAACATAGTATTTAAAGTTTGTAGATTCTTCAAACTTAAATAAAACATATTATTTTGTATATCTAAGTAAGAGTTTAAACCTTTACCTGCAGAGAAAAACTTATAAGATTCGTTTCCCAGTGCCACCGTTTTTCAAACAGGTAAGCGTAGTTATGTGGTGTATTGGGGGAAGTAAAAGGCAAACTTTGGAATCTAAAAACTGTTCACTTCCACAATAAAAAAAGGGGGAAAAAGATGTTAGAACTTGGCTGGTGTGTGATATATCCTGAAACATAAACCAATGTTACATTCAGTGCAATGATATTAGGATTCATTACAAATTTTTTCCTAAAACAAATAACGCATTTTCTTGATGCATTTTTCTTTGAAGACGTTGATGTACTAGTCCCAAAAGTGTCTAGCAGTAAGTCATAAAGGATAGTCACTTTGTAACCTATGTCGTTTGGCAGGTCAGGGTGCAGTAACACGGAATTTCTCAATTATGCATTCAAACCGCCATTCAATTCACCAAATTCATGCGGAAGTGTTAATTATCAATGTTTGGGAGTAGTTTCTTCCATAATATGAAGGCATTCCAAATAACCATATCTAACAGATGGCGAAATATTATTACATAATACTTCTATTTTAATTAATTTTTGTCAATGAAAATATAATTTAAATTTTTAATACACTGTAATTTATAAAACACATGAAATTTATAATACAAAAACGATTTCAAATTTTTTAACAGCATTTTATTTAATTTATTTTGAATATGTAAATACAGTACCCTCTCTATAATCTAGCCCTATTAGTAATCTGATATGTTTACATAAGGTGACATGTTACAGAAAATTAGTTTTAACCTTTTACTTCAATAGAATAATGTAAACTACCAATATAAAACAGGACTTTTTTTTTTTTTTTTTTTTAGTTTTAGTCGATTGACTGTTTCATTAACATCATTGTTAGAAGTCACATGAGTGCTACTGGTGAATGACCTCATAACTTGAAACCCGGCAAAGTTACAAGGACGACACATAAGCTGAGAACTTGCTCTCCAACCATCCACATCACACTAATGCGAGGATTTCGAGCTTTGACAGAATTTAAGTGCATAATAAAATGTAATGGATTAATATAATGTAAAATATTTATTGTAACAAAATTACTCACAATTTATTTTACACATAAAGGAAATATTTACAGAAAATAAATCAAAACAAATACACAGTCCTCAGAAATTTAAATTATGCAATTTCAGCACATCTCTTATTATTTCATAGTGAGGAATATAAAAAATACAGGAATACTCCATATCAATCCATTGAACATCAAAAGAATTATCACTAGGCTCTAATTCAATATTTTCTGTATATAACCCATTTTCATCATGGAAGTTTATAGCAGTTGTTTCAATCCAGGCATTATCAGTATTTCTTTTGTCATCTACATATCCTTTATAAACCTTTACAAAACAGGCAAAATAATAAATAATTAAACCCAAATTTACAGCATATGCATCTAAACATTTTTCTTTTCATTGTCAAATTCAGAGAAATGAGCTTACATGTTCAAATAATTTTACACAACAAAATCTACAAATTCTACTTAATATGGATCATATTAATGATAAATTATAAATATTTATCAAAAACTAAAAGAGTACTGCAAATATAAACAATGAAGAAATTAATTACAAGAATGAAGTGAATTGCATATAAATTTTTAATGCAGAGATATTGGACACATGCTAGTTGTTTTTTTTGGGGGGCTAGTTGTTTTTTTTTGACGATTATATACAAGAGGACATTGCAACAGAAGTACGCATGCGCCAAAAGCCAGCTGGTTGGTGTGAAGCATTCTCTTTCGAATGCCCAGCCTCCAATTTCTGTAAACAAATCCATATAACCGTAGGTTTCATTCGCATTAGAGTAATTTTTTTTATTTATTTTGCTGGAAAAATGATAAGCGTAACAATACAGCAACAAATTATTGTGAAGTTTTACATGAAACTTGGAAAAACTGCTACTGAAATTTATAATTTCCTAAAAGAAATGTATGTCAATGAATGTTTATCGCTCTCATGTGTTTTATGCAATGTTTAAAAAGATGGCCGAGAAGGCATTGAAAATTATTAACACGTGTGGATCTCTCTTCCATGTCAAAAAGGATGCCAATATTGGAAAAAATTGGTAATCTGCTTTGATTTGACCATTATTTAAGTATTTGTGCCATTTCTGAGACTGTAGGAATTGACAAGGCATCCGTAGGGCAAATTTTTCCATCAAGACAATGCGCTTGCTCTTTCTGCATTTGTAGGAAACAAGACTATATCAAATATTTCTGTTGCACCATTGGCAACAGCTGTAAATAGTTATGTTTTAAGAAGAATAAAGTGATGTGTTGATACTTTTCAGTCTAATTTAATACCAACGAGTCCACAGCATTTTGTTGCTGAAAAAATATTCGGGTAAGTCATACTAAACTTGTTTGTTTAAACTTTCGATACGAACCCGAATTATAATGTCAATCGTTAAAGAGAAACTTGATTTACTTAAATGCAATTGATCAACAATTTATGCCACCATTACAAAACTGAATGATCCAACTAGTGAAAAAACTGATTTAGAATATAACGTGGAATGCTTACAAGACAAACTAAATGAACTAACCTTGGTAAATGATAAAATCCATGAACTTCTAAATGATCAAGAATATAATGAAGACATAATAGAATGTGAAAAGTACGCAGAAAATTCTCATTTAGCGATGTTTACTTACAAAAAGAATGCGAATATGAACATGAATTTTTCTTCGCCCAGATCGCCAATTTCTGACAGTATAAATAACGTGCTACCGCCAATAGCAGACGGTATAAATTACGCATCTACGGCTTCAAACATTACAGTAAACCTACCTACAATAAAAATAACTACATTTTGTGATGAAATTGAAGAATTTTACAGTTTCTGAGAGCGTTTTGAAAACTGCATCGATAAAAACAACGTTTATCACTTATGGATTTTTATGAGGATATTTAGATGGAGAAGCAAAATGACTAGTTGATGGAATAAATATAACTGCAGATACATATACAATAACAAAGGATATTTTAAAATCGAAATATGGCAATAAGGATAAAATAATACAAACTCGTTTCGATTATTTACAAAACCTAACACCTATTAAAAATCCATCTCCATCAGCATTAAATGAGTTATATATCGGTTGTAATAGATGATTACGAGAGTTTGATGCCTTATGCGAAACTCACAATTATACAGAAGAATTTTGGCTCCAAAAATACTTCATGCTTTCCCACATGATATATGCAGTAATTGGTTTGTATATGCTAAAACATGAAAACTTGGCTAAAGGCACAGTTGCTGCAAATAATATTAAAGGCTTACTAGTTTTTCTATAAAATAATCTTTAGAAAACTTCAATGTGCATTCTAAACTAGTTACTAAAGGGAAAAAAAAACCACCCTTTTACTCTTCCAACGAAACTGTTGAACATTGGCCTCAATATTACAACTCAGTGACAGACATACGCATACAGAAATTGAAGGCTACCATCAGATGTTTGTCCCGCCCAAAAAAATTGCTATAGTAAAGACAAATACTGCTGTCCTAAATGCAAGAAAAAACACCATGTATCAATATGTAAAATTCCAACTGGAGAGCAGTCTGTGAGCGCATCTACAAACAAAATTGATATACTTAAGTCCAATTTAATATCCAATTGATATTTAAGTCCAAACTGCGTGAGTTCATAATGGGCCCAACAGGGATTATAAAACTTAAACGTTGCCTTTTGGATGGTGGAAGTCAATGTAGTTTCTGTTGGCCTACCTGAATTGGCCCTTGATAATTAATGCCACAAGCAGAATAAGACAGACAGAATAAGATGCTAATATTTTAAAATGTAATTTTATCTACAGGATATTTACAAGACTCGAATTAATATCATTACTCTTTAAGCCAAAGGCTACAGCATCACAGTCAAGTCATACTACAATCATGGCGATGGTCTCCTCAATCACAGCCAAGGTCTCATTATATATCCGGAATCTGCAATCGACACCATCAACTCAACAGTTAAGAATCATCATCCGATGATAAAAACAACTTCGTATGACGCAACTAAAAAAATACCGTCGAATGCAAATTCCCCCTTGCCAGATGTGTGGGATGACGCCATATCAGCAACACATAATTCCAAAACATTACCATTTGAGATAACTGCGATATGATAACAGTTTCATCTCCTCTGATCTTGTAAACAGTTTGAAACTTCCAGTTATTTCAACCAGACATTTGGAACTTCAAGCCTTCAAATCTCCATCTAGTCTTAGCCAAATGTGAAGACAAGTTCAATTTCAGTTATCAAGCATCTTGGACAAATCTGGGACACATCTGCCTCCACCAACTGATGTTTCATACTTCGCGAAAAACAAACGACTGAAGCTTGCAGATCCAGATGATTCACTGTCGAACTTACAATTGAGATTTTAATTGGATCAGATCTCACCTGGAATGTCATGAATTCTGAACCTCCAGTCAAGTTGTCAGATTCTCTAACCTAGGTCCTATCAATTTTTGGGTGTATACTTAGTGGTCCTCGATCACATGCAACAATTTCCTTCATTCCTACAGTTCGTAATATTAATGTGGACACTTCAACTTAAGCTTTGGACGATGTGGTACATGAATTCTGGAGCTTAGAAAGTATTGGCATACAACCAATTCAAGAGAAAAAAAAGCACCTGTAACTCTAAACTCTTGACAAACTTTCGTCAATCTTTTGAAATCATCAATGGTAGATGAGTAGTAAAATTACCATGAAAACCAGAAGTTCCACTTTCATCAAACAATTATGAAGTCGCAATTCGACATTTTAATTCTTTAACAAGAAAACTACATCAAGACACAGATTTTAAATAAGAGTATTCTGAAATTATGCAAGATTACATTGATAAAAAACCAGTTGCAATCGTATCTTATGAAGCACACAATAAAGAACGTTTACTTTACTTAATCCATCATGCAGTAAAGAAAATTGCTAATGAAGAAACCAAGTGTCGTATAGTTTTTGAAGCATCTTCCCATTCTCCAGGTCATCCATCTTTAAATGACGCTCTTGAAATTGAACCAAATCTACTTCCCGATATCATGACTATGTTATTGAGATTTCGTCTTTCAAAAATAACAACTTGGAAATCTTATCGCCCCACGAGCGGCTTGGTGGAGAGGCTAGTGGGAATGCCCGATAGGAATTGTCAAACTATGTCTGTGAAAGGTACTCGGACAAGCCCTTTTAAATGAGGAAAGTCTAAGCATGGTCCTTGTTGGAATCAAAGCCGCTCTCAATAGCCGACCATTGGTCTACAAAGAGGGAAAAGACTACAGCTCTGCAGCCTTAACACCAGCTCATTTCTTGACAGGACGAAAACTAACAGCCATTCTATCCAGTCCGGATAATGACAAAAGGTTTAAGAGAATCTACAAGCTGCAGCAGGACTTACTTGACTGTTTTTGGAAAAAATGGTCAAAGGAATATTTACTCCAACTGTGATCTTTTCATTAAGTTCGTAACCAGGACAGTCTCGTTAATGTCCGAGTTGGCGATATCATGCTCCTGCAAGACGTCCAACCACGGCACATGTGGAAGAAGGCCAGAGCAATGGACCTACACTAGGGACGTGATGGTTAGATAAGATCCTGCGAATTGAGAGTTAATGATCAAAAGGTAACCCGCCAGTTATCTCTGGTCATCCCTCTCAAGGTTTGTTGCATTGGCACTTAATAGAACAATATTTAAATTTAGTACTTCCTTTAAATGCTTGATGCTCAGATTCTTTGACCCGTAAAATATGATCTATGGTTTTTAGGCAAATAAAATAACTCAAAAGAAGGATTATTCTCACTAAAATACAAATAGCAATAAACTTTATTCGCTTGTCTTCACAAATTCCAACTACAAATACAGCACGCCGGTGAATCTGCTAAAATTCTATTTTAACAAGTTGAGTAGTTTGCAGCTTCTTCTCGCGGACGCGACACTCCCACCTTTTGAGTTTGAAAATTCAAAACTAAATTACAGATCAAGTTTCTCGACAGTTTTAATCTCTCATCCCAATCTGCTTTTTTTTGTTCAGTGCAAGCATAAGTTTCTGAATCTTCATCTCCCAACTTTGTTTTGTTAAGATTGCTCTTCATCCTTAAATCATTATAAATGTGCTTAGTACCTGTATTATTTAAGGATGTACTAGGGAGAGGGACTCCTTGATAAGCATAAACTGGATTGTTAAAATGTCTGTGATCTGGAGATGGATCAGCAGCATATGTTTCGTATGCCAGTTCTTCTTTTAATCTTTTCAAATGCCTGTAGTAGAGTGTAACTAAAATTAAGGCAATTAATAAAACAACTGCTAAAGTAACTCCTCCAACTACTCCAGCACTAGTAGATGAATTGTCATCCATTTTTTGAATGCTTTGACCCATCAAACGTATTTCACAATTCTCTCCTCCATAACCATATTTACAAATACATCCAGGTATAGAATTACAAATGTAATTCTAATTTTTGCCTTGACGCTGTTGCATGCAATGATCACCATAATAACCTTCAAAGCACACTTGTGTACATCGAGGACCCATCCAACCAGGGGAACAGCGACGGACACCATAATTCCTACGACAATATCCTCCATTCAAACAACTGCAATTTTTCTTGCAGAGTCAGCCAAATGTTCCATTTGGACATGGTATGCTGCAATCATCTCCCTTCCACCCTGAAGGGCAATGACACTCTCCAGTTGCCGGATTACACTGTCCATAATTTTTACATTTGCATAGAGATTTACACCACAGTCCATAGTGCCCAGAAGGACAAGTTTCACTACAGCTTAGACCTTTAAACCCTGGATGACAATGGCAACAACCAATAACATGGCGACAGGTACCATTGCTGTTAACACAGACTGGAGAAGTTTCTGAATAGTTATAACCAAAATATCCAGCAGAGCATATTTGACCACAGTTCTTTCCCGTCCATCCTCTCTCACATAAGCATAGACCATTAATAATATCACAGGAAGAATTATTCTTGCAACCACAAATGTTGCCACGTTCTGGCCCGCATTGGCCTCGGTCACACTGGCAGTCACTTAAAGGCGGACTTCCTTTGATTTTTGCAGAACCATCAAATACTGGTCTGATCTTTGTCGTAGAGTTAGTCTGTCTTTTTAAGACAGACTGAAGAGGAAGATAGTGGCAGTTCAAGTTATCTAGAGATTCAATATTAATTTCTTCAATTACATCTTCTTTCCTCCAGTCCTCAAAAACATTTTCATAATCCTGAAGGATATTAAGTGCCTTGATTCTGTCCACTGAATTTTTCAATCTAATTTCAGACAAACTTTTGTTGGAAGGCAATGTAGGATGATCTTCCAACCTAGGTAGAGAAACAACATATGTTCCATCTTTATCTTGCTTAATGGAATTCAAAAATAATTCTTTAGTTTCATTTTCCAGTTCTGTTTGACTCTGTTTATCAGCAGGATCTAATATTTCCATAGTGTCCAAGCTCCAAAGATCACTTATACTTCTATTGTTTACATGTAAAAATAAAACCGTCATGTAACTGTCATTCTTTTCTTCATTATTCTGTTTACCCATGAGAGTCTATCCAATCAGGGTTTCCATTGCAACTAATACACAAGACAGATTCATATTTTTCCCAGTGAAAAGTTTTCCAGCAATGTCAGCACCTATTAATAAATGTACAGTAGATGAAGAATTCAGGGAACAAGCTTCTTGGTCACTTAGGAATATCCCTTTTTCTTTTATCTCTTTTGTCCAGGATCCAACACTCATTCTTGGGATATCAGCACATATTTTTTCTGGATCAAAGGCTTCAAAAGTACAGTGATAATCTTTTTGAGGGCTACTCACAAATACTCTGTACAGATGATGCTTCTGATGACTTTCAACACCACCAAACAGATTATGGATCATTTCTTCAGTTCCAATAGGCTCACATTTCAACTTTGCAACTGCTTCTTTGCTTATGAATGATTTCTGGCTACCTATGTCGATTAAGGCTCTAACTGGAAATTCAGTGTTCTTTCCATGGAGATATACCACAAAAGTTTGTAGAAGAACATTAGCCGAACATGTTGGATTTGCTAAAGAACTAAACTTTTCCATGGATGTTTCTGTTTAATCGGCCATTTTACTGGAACCTGGTAATTCCAGATCTTTTGTTCTAGGATACATGACACTGTAATGTCTTCTTTGGCACTGAGAACAATTAATCTTGCTTCTGCACCGTTTTACTAGATGACTTACCTTCAAACATCTGTAACAACATCTCTTTTTTAATCATATTGCTGTTTTTCTGATAGATCTAAATTTAAAGCAGGTTTACAATTTCTACTTTCATGATTCTTTTCATTGCAAAAGACACAGCGAAATTCTGATTTCCTGCAAAAAGTCCAGCAGCAGTAGGTGTATGTCTTTTCAATGGGTGAGTCTTGGCACTGCAATTTTGCTGAACAGAGAAACCTTTCATTGCCAGATTAATTTGCTCTTCTGCTTCAACTTCATTTTTCAAAAACAGCATCAAATTTTCCAACCTTGATTCCCTCTTCTTATCATTTGCATTATTGTTCCTCTGCCAAGCTCCGAGGATTTCTTCTGATAAACAAGATTCCACAAGAGGGAACAGCATTGCTGCATACTTTTCAGTCGTCATACCTAGACTTTCCAGAGTTCTTAATTGAGTTTCAATCCTATCATACAAGGTGGAAAGTTTCTTTTTGACCTCTAGAATTCATAGATATTGTTAATTTCAATAATTCTCGTACATAAAACTCCCCAAGCAGATCTTCCCTTCCAAAACGAGATTTTAAAGAATCCACTGCCATGCAATAATTTTCCCTTGATGGTGGAAAACTCTCAACCAACTCTCTCACTCTAGAGGAAGATTTCATGCATTGTATTAGATATTGAAGTTTATCAGCATCGTTGATATCTGGATCACTATCAATTTTACTGAACTGACCCCAAAATGGCAGCCAGACATTTATTTCTCCACCAAATTTCTTTAATTCTAGTAAGGGCAACTTGAATTTCCTCTTGGATACACTGTGAGTAGAACCACTTTCATCACTCTCACTAACATTACACTTTGTTTTAAAAATCAAATTAATTCTTTTAAATTTTCTATTAAAATCATCTGATTCATTAATTTCAGCTATCAATTCTGTTGAGTCTTCATCTGCTTCCAATAACATTGTATTTTGAATTTCTTCATTCAAGATGCAGAGTTCATTATATTTTTCACTCAACAGTTCGAAATTGGCCATTAAATCGAAATTGCTCGAAATCAAGATGCTCCATTTCAATTAACTTAAAGTACTTTAAATATCAAAATAATAATCCAGTTCAAAATTTACTTGCCTCTCTTTAACTTACTGTCCACAAATCGAAATTATACAGGTCCTGTCGTGGACGCCATGTTGCATTTGCATCGGCACTTAGTAGAACAATATTTAAATTTAGTACTTCCATTAAATGCTTGATGCTCAGATTCTCTGACCCGTAAAATATGATCTATGGTTTTTAGGCAAATAAAATAACTCAAAAGAAGGATTATTCTCCCTAAAATACAAATAGCAATAAACTTTATTCGCTCGTCTTCACAAATTCCAACTACAAATACAACGCGCCGGCGAATCTACTAAAATTCTATTTTAAAAGTTGAGTAGTTTGCAGCTTCTCGCGGAAGCGACAAGGTTGACCAGGGTTTTGAGGATGTAGGAAACGATACTATATCAAATATTTCTGTTGCGCTGTTGGCAACACTAATAGTTTGATAGCTGTAAATAGTTAGTTATGTTTTGAGAAGAATAAAGTGATGTGTTGATACTTTTCAGTCTAATTTAGTACCGACGAGTCCACTACAGTATTGGCTGTAAACAGTGTTATCATATCGTGAGCAGAAATTAAGAAATCTCAACTGGTAATGTTTTTAGATTACGTGTTGCTGATATGACATTATCCTACACATCTGGCAATAAGGAATCAGGAATTTGCATTTGATGTTATTTTCTGTTTTGTCACATGAGGTTTTTTTTCTGATTGGATACAGATTCTTAAATGTCAAGTTGACTGTCTAATGCAGAATCCTGATGTATATAAAGAGATGAATGAAGTTACTATGAGGTTGGCTGATACTGAATTGGATTCATGTAATGCTGCTGATGTTGAGTCAGAGTCCTATGATGTTACTAATGATCCTAGTTTTGATTATAAGAAGTTGATATGCCAGTAATGTACGGTAAGTTTGATCATGTCATTTTGTTATCTTTTAAATGTAAATAAACTCGTTTTTAAATATTAGTGTTTGTCTCACTCTGCTTTAAGTGATTTGTGGCTTTATCTATTATCAAGTGCCAACTCAGGCCTGTCAAATAGGTTTCTAAGTAAATATAGCATCCCACTGTTAGACCATCCTCCTTATTCGCCAGATCTTGTGCCATGCGGCTTTCATTTGTTTCCTAAGGTGAAATCTGCATTAAAAGGAACAAGATTTGTGTCCTTTGAAGCTGTGAAAAAGAAAATGGTAAACATGCTAAAGGAGCTGACAGAAGACTTCCAGCATTTTTTAGAAAAGTGGAAGATTCGCATGGAGCATTGTACGGATGGAGGGGTGTATATTGAAGGTGATAATAGGTAAATATGTATGAAATCAAAACAAAAAGTTTTATGGTGTCAGTCTCGTTATTTAATTGCCAAATCTTGTACATTGAAAACATTTTTTGAGAGTAAGCACATCATATCTTTTAATATATTGAAACAGAAACAGTATACCAATCAGAATTTAACTATATGAGTTTGCTACAAATTCCACAATTAATTTTGGATAAAATACATTGTTTATAAGATTTTAAACCTAATTGCATAAATTTTGTATTAAAACAAATTCAATTTAGTTTTAAAATTATTGAAATTAATTTATCATTCATTACTATACCTGTTTTTTACATTTGAAAAAATCTTTCAAGGTCTTCTGAACTTCTTCACACTGATTTTCAATATTGATAGCTTCTTCAGATAATATTCTCAAAACAGCTGAGGAACAAGTTTCTTTTTGATTTACAAAACCCTATATTATGAAAAAATAAAAAATTTTAAATCTTTTTCTCCAAGAAAAGTTTTACATTATTTAACATGAAATCAATCTGAAAATGAATCAATTATCCAAAAAAATTGACTCAAATATTTTTAATTAAAAAGTATGAAAGTATCAACTTAATGTTACTCTGAATTTTATAGTTAAACCAATAACAACTGAAAACATATACTAAAATATCGAATAATTATTTTGTGTATTTTGAAATAATTCTAAATAACATCTAACGTGTGATATTTATTTTTACTTCCTGGCATAAGATTATTTTAAAATAAAACTTTTTTACATATGTATGATTAATTTAAATTTTACGAAAAATTTCTGCGGTTAAAATTAATATTTTGCAACCAAACAATTTTTTAACAAATTTATTATTTTCAAGATGATTTATTAGACAGGAATTAAAAATTCATGGTAAGTAAAAATTAATGCATAATTATGTGAACCCTTTTTAATTAGATTTCTTTTCTTGTAAAAATATGTAACTTAATTTAATTGAGAATAATTTTAATTCCACAGTTAAATTAATTTGAATTCCATATGTATAATCAATTTCTTCAAACCCTTCATTTATTATAAAATTTTTAAATATACAATCATAAATATAAATCCACAAATATAGTAAATACTGTTACGAAAATTTTGTGTGTATAACAAGTGAAATCAGTTCAGTATGAAGGATAATGACAAATGACGCTTTATTTGCAAATCTTCAGGATGAAACACAGATTTGCAGAACTAAGCAGTTACAACACAAGCAGGAAAACACAACACTTGAACAGATAATTAACACAGATAAAGGAACAAAAGCGGCACTTGTAATGACTCACAATTATATCAGCAACCTTCAGCTTATTACTTCACAATATGGACAAATCTTCACAGTAATACCCTGAACTTCCAAGGCAGGCTCTGAAAGTTTCTGGCATATATATGCTGCTTCTCCTAAAATTCAGTCAGGGCGCTATCAACAGATACCCGGCTAATCCACTCAGCTAAATGTCATCTGCTTCCAGTCGATTTCTGGATCAATCTCATAAGCAGACACCAAAGAAAGGCTCAGGCTCTCAGTATATTTATACTTATTGTTAATATCCCATTCATAAAAATCATTTAAAAAACTATGGAATTTCTTAGAAATAATACCACTTCCCAAAAAAATACGACATGCCACCAAAATATAAATCAATATATATTTATTTTCTTATAGTAAAAAATTACACTGTTCCCAATGTTAACAATAAAAAGAATAAAACAGACAATTCTACCATAAAATCAATTTTAAATTAAATATTAAAATAAAAGAGCAAACAATAAATTATTAAAGTAGGTAATAATATTCTGTTCGGATATCAGAATAAGACAGACAATAAAATATTAAATTAAATGCATCTTAACAATATATAAATATACTTTAAAGCACACTGAATGTAATTATTATCAGAATGTATTTTATGTCAATCTTGCATTCAAAATTTATTTTTCCTAATGAGGACCATGGACGTAACACCTATTCTGGCCAGCTATAATGTCACAGAGAAAGTCCTTTTACCTTTCATTCCAATTGAATTTTCACCTAGATTCCAGCAATTTGGGAAACCTTTATTTTTACACCAAAGTCACCAAGGTTAGGGATCATTGTTTAAACTTTCCTTGACTATCTGTAAATGTTTCTTTCTTTTGTAAGAGAATCATTGCAAGGAAGCATCATCTCAAGTTCATAACAATGAATTAATTTAAAAAAAAATAAATCATTTTTAAGTAGTTTAAAATTATAGAAAGAAGATAATTATTTTAATTTATTCTTAAGTAACATTTTGATTCTTTTTTCTTTGTGAATATATGCATAGACAAACTGTATTAAGATATATATACTACTAACATAAAAGAAAAGCTTACAACAATATCAAATTACTACTGCAGAAAAGCTGGGGTAAAAAAAAAAGAAAATTTACTTATATGTCTGATGTCCCTATAGTCAAACTGGTTTCATAATGTGTATGTTAGCATGAATATAAATTATAAAATAAATATTTAATTACGTTAAATGAGGAAGCATGTTGTGGTGTGTAGAAATAGACATCTGGTAATTTTTTTTAAGAACAAACCAAATGAATAATAACTTACACGTGCAAAATGGAAGGAAGTGCCTCTCCCAAACAAACCAAACATGACGTATCTACTTTAAAATAAAAATAAAATACTATTCTAGAATAATAATGCAAACTATGTATTTACTCACTAAAGGAAATGCCCATCTTGTACAATCATGGCGTAAAGTAAGAACACATTGTAGAATAGGATCTCCACTTTTGACACTCACCTGCTTTACTGACGTTTCCATCTAAAGAAGAAAAAAAATTAATTCTGCACATTTAGTTTTAAGCAATAAAACATTTATTTCACCCCCTTTTTCTAAAGACAAATAGCAAAAAAATTAGTGAAATTGAATTTACCATTGTGCTACTAAAAGATATCCAGAAAACAGTTTATTTCACATACAACTACTGAATCAAAATATTCTTTTATTTCATTATTATGCAATTATATAACCATATTAAAAGTTAAACTAATCTATGCTGATCACATTGAAGTTTTTAAGACTTTAAAACAATTGGCATAGATTAGCTTTTCAATTTTTCAAAAAGTTAGAGCATAAAATTTATGGGTGAAAACAGAAAACTGATAGCAAATATGACAGAAATAAAATGGACTTCTAAGAATTTAAAATTTTATTTGTTTTTATGCATATTTTTAAACTTATTGCCTGGAAGATATGAGAAAAAATTAAATTAATAGGTACAACCAGAGAATTCTGTGTTCTCTGTGTGAAGAATTGGGTTTACTTAGAGTAATGTATTAATTAAGAAAAAAAGGAGAGAAATCCTCAAATAAGTTGTTGTACTTTCTCTTTCAGAAAAAGAAGCTTTAAGTACCTTTTGGCATAGTTGGATTTGATTGTATGATAGTTTTATTATTATCACACTAAGAGGAAAAATAAGGGACATTGTAATTTTGAACAACAGTCAACTAACAAGACAACATGTGAGCTGGCACTCCACTTTCCTGAATCCACATCATACCAATACATCAGTCTTAATACAAAAGCACAGTCTTAAGTTGAATCAGGATTAATTGACTTAAGCAAAATATGCTAGGACATTGTTACCATGACCACTCAACTACTGTGGTTACCAAAACATAGGTGGAATTTAAAGGATTGATAATTGTAAACACTAATGAATAATTTTAAAGCAAAATAGAAAAAGATAGAAAATTACACATCAAGTAATAAAAATGAATGAAAATAAAGTTCAAAGTGTTATACTAAATGCTAATTTAAAAATAAATTTTAAAAACCATATATACCGTGTTACAATAGCATCAACAGCATGATTTGGGCCCCAGCGATCAAGTAGGCCTCGTCCTGTAAGACCTGTACGTCCCTTGGGATTTAAAGGAAAGCCATTAACAACGTCATATTTGATTATTTTTCCTTGATCATAACTTCTTCGATTAATACCATGATCAACTTCATTCCATTTGAATTTTGCCCTGAATAACACAATATAAAGTTTAAAAATCTTATGAACCAATACTTAGTATTAAACAAAAATAAATAAATAAATGAAATCAAGGTGTAACACTAAAATGAAGAGTTGAGTTATAATAAATGAAAAGGAGCGCAAAGCAAGCTAAGTAATTGTTAAAGCCAAACTTCAGAATATACTATGTGTGTAAATGATAACTTATTTTTAATTTGACAAAAGAAATAAAGTTGCTTGATTTGATTTATATCTTTCTATAGTCAATTATTATTTCATTTAATATGGTGAAAAATTGTTTCATTATGAATTTCTTTAAAAAAATATTCCGAGTTTTTTAATATATAGAAGGTGCGTCTATTAAATAATGAGTGACATTGCAACAGAAGTACACATGTGCCAAATGCCATTCACCGACATCTGTTTAATGTGAAGCACTCTTTTTCGAATGCAGTGCTTCCAATTTCTGTAAACAAATCTATGTACTCATAGCCTTCATTTGCATAAGTTATTTTTTGTTTTGCTGGAAAAATTAAAAGTGTCACAAAACAGCAACAAATTGCTGTGAAATTTAGCCTGAAACTTGGAAAAAATGCTACTGAAACTTATAATTTATTGAAAGAAGTGTATGGTAATGAATGTTTATCATGTGCACATAGTTTTTGAGTGGTTTAAGCTTTTTAAAGATGGCCAAGAAAACACTGAAGATTTTTCACACCTGGGTCGCCATTCCACAAAAGAAAGGATGACAATATCGAAAAAATTGCTAAATCTAGTTTGATCTGACTGTCGGTTAAGTATTCGTGCAATTGATGAAACTGCAAAGAATCTGTATGGCAAATTTCACATAACAATTTTAACATGCAAAAAGCGTGTGCTAAAATGTTGCCCAAAATTTTCATGTTTGAATAACAATCAGCTCGCAAAAATTGCTTGTACTGTCAATTTGAATGTCATTGAAAATTACCCAAACTTATTGGAAAGGACAATAACGTGTGGCAAATTAAGGTTTTTTTTTTACTTATAATCCTGAAACAAAGTGCAAATTCATGCACTGACAGAGCCCATCTTCACAGAGAGCCAAAATAGTTCGAATGAGCAAATCAAATTTCAAAGTAATGATGATTGTTTTTTTTTATATATATATTCATGGGATTGCACATCTTCACTGGATTTCTGAAGGTCAAACTATTAATCAACATTACTATATTCAGGTTCTTGCAGTCAGTAAAAGAATAAATGACCCGAATTGTGGAAGGTAAGACATTATGCATTGTCTGGCAACAGGTTTCTAGCCGAGAACAGCATCCCAGTGTTACCCAGGATCTTGTGCCATGTGACTTCTATCTGTTTCCTAAGGTGAAATTTACATTAAAAAGAACAAGATTTGAGTCTATTGAAGCTGTGAAAGAGAAAGCAGCACACATCTAGAAAAATCTAACAGAAAAAGATTTCTGGCACTGTTTTGAACAAAGGAAGATTCACATGGAGCATTGCAGGGAAAGAGTAGGGGGTGTATATTGAATAAGTAAATATGCATGAATTCAAAATAAAATGTTTATGGCACCAGTCTCTTTATTTAATAGACACATCCTCATATTTCAGAACCAAATTTGAACATAGTAATGAATTTTCATTTATAATAATATTTAAAATACTCAATCTTATCAACCATTAGTCTATGAAATTGTTAAAATTGCATTCTTATAGAAATTATAGCAAATTTTGATATTAAACTGAATTTTTTTTTATACAATTTAAAAAATGTTACAATTCACATCTCGTTTTACATTAGTATTTTATCACAATAATGGTTACTGTGAAGATAAACCATGTTGTTATAAATATATATTTCAACATGAAAACTCATTGATAAAATATTTACTTAAAAATATCAGGATCTGCACTAGATGCATTCTTTAAATGAGGAGCTGAATAATTTGGTGGTTCATATTCAGGAAAGGGTTCACTCCAAGATACTTCATGATTTTTAACTGGGAAACGTCTTACTGGATAGAAATTGCATACTCTGGAATTCAGGTTCATTTTTTTTCTATAGAAGAATTAGTTTATTATAAGAAATGTTTTTTTAGCTTATGTTTCGAACATTTTGATGGAAAACATTTACATCAATGAAGTAGTAAATATTTCTATATTTAATTATAACAGATGATTTAACAACTTGGTTATATTACTGAAAGATATTTCATAATCTGTTACAACAAATTACAGAAGCCACAAATCCTTATATTGATAACAATACTGTTTCAGCAACTAGTAGCAGAATATTGAAAAATATGATAATAACTAATATTTAAATGAGCATTTGGCTATCTTTTGTTTCTTCAACCATGACAATTTTAAATACCGCAAACTGATCAACAGAAAAATTAATAATGTCAAAGTATTTAACAAATATCTTTTTTTAATCATTATAAAAACCAATATTACTGATCAAATTCAATACATCGGAGATATAATTATTCTTTTATGCAATCCAGAAACAAACTGACATTTGTATAGCCAGTTTTCAAGATGCACCAGAATTTCTCTTATTTCAGTTCAACTCCAAATACATTAAATTGGAGAAAAAAAAAATTAGAAACACACAAAAGATGAATGGATCATTTATAAGAAAAACTTCTAAACTTCACACACACATATATATATAAGGCATAGAACATTAATTTGTTAATGATTATGAAGATGGAAATGTATCACTTATATAATAAATAATAGAAAATGTGTAAAATTCCTTTGACCACAAAAGCTGCTGCAATTCTAGCCAAACTTTCACCACTAATTAATTTCCTGACAAACTACACTAATCCAATCATCATAACAGGTCAATTGAAACCCGGCCTGACATATAGATGGCGCTACTAGAATTAAATCCATATGTTTTTTAGTTAGCACTAACCCTCAAAAGATGCATGTTTAAATTTGACAGCTGTCGGATCATTAGTTTGTGAATTATAGCATTTTGAGTGAAGCAACTTTTGTTATTGTGAAAAAAAATGGATAAAAAGGAATTTCGCATGTTGATAAAATATTACTTTTTGAAGGGAAAAAATACAGTTGAAGCAAAAACTTGGCTTGATGCCAAGTTTCCGGACACTGCCCCAGGAAAATCAACCATCAAGGATTGGTATGCTAAGTTTAGATGTGATGAAATGAGCACCGAAGACGGTGAACGCAGTGGACGCCCAAAAGAGGTTGTCACCCACGAAACATTAAAAAAATCCACAAAATGATTTTGAATGACCGTAAATTGAAATTGAATGAATTAGCAGATACTCTAAAGATATCAACTGAACATGTCATTCACAAATATTTGGGTATGAGAAAGCTCTGTGCAAAGTGGGTATCACGCGAGCTCACTTTTGACCAAAAACAACGACGAGTTGATGATTTGGAGCAGTGTTTGAAGATGATTTAGCGTAATAAACCCGAGTTTTTGCGTCGATATGTGACAACGGATGAAACATGGCTCCATCATTTCACTCCGAAGTCCAATCGACAGTCATCTGAATGGACTGCACGCGATGAACCCGCTCCAAAGCGTGGGAAAACGCAACAGTCGGCTGGCAAGGTTATGGCGTCTGTATTTTGGGATGCGCATGGAATAATTTTCATTGACTACCTTGAAAAAGGAAGGACCATCAACAGCGACTATTACATAGCGTTATTGGACCGTTTGAAGGACGAAATCGCCGAAAAATGGCCGCATTTGAAGAAAAAGAAAGTGCTGCTTCACCAAGACAATGCACCGTGTCACAAGTCAGTGAAAATGATGGCAAAAATCCATGAATTGGGCTTCGAATTGCTTCCTCATCCACCGTATTCTCCGGCCCCCAGCGACTATTTCCTGTTCTCAGATCTCAAAAGAATGCTTGCTGAGAAGAAATTTTCGTCGAATGAAGAGGTGATCGCCGAAACTGAGGCCTATTTTGAATCAAAGGACAAATCGTACTACAAAAATGGTATTGAAAAGTTGGATGGTCGCTATAATTAGTGTATCACCCTTGAAGGGAATTATGTTGAATAAAAAAAACTAATTTTGCCAAAAAAAATGTGTTTTACTATGGTAGGCTGGGGACTTTTCAATTGACCTGTTATAGTGACATTTTTCTGGTTTGGCGGAAAGGACCAATGAACTTTTAAACATGTTTTTAAATTATCAAAACCATTCAAATTTTATTTAATTTTTCTATTCAATAACACTTGATTGGTTATTATGAATATAGATATAGGTTTTCTCTTCAAACTAATAACTGTTTATTGAAAGAATACTCGTAAGTATTCAATAAAAAAAAGTTATAAATATGCTACTTCAAAATTGAACATTTTTTTTTATTCTTTCAGGATGTCATTATGATGATTTTTTCAATGTACTCAGTTGACAGCATTTGTGACTATAAACAAAACATTCAAATTTATAGAAACTGTTATCTTAAAAAAAATTACTCTCTGAAATACATTAGGAAAAAATTTAGTTTAGGTAATTTTAAATGCATGATGCATACTTATATTCAAAATGGTTGGATTTTATTTTGGCCCATACCTTGTTTCATTTGATACCTTATTGATGGGATACAGAATTTAAATAAATAAATAAAATACTATACTATCCCCAGTCAATGCCGAAAAAATTAAATAGTGCCAAAAAAAAAAAGGACAATAGATGCTCCGTATTAGCAAGTAAGTTACAGAAACCAGGTTGAAGATTTTCACAATGCAGAAAAAAAGTTTCCTCTGGGTTCTTAACCCTCTTGGGCTTTTATTCCTGGTCTAACTAGAGATATTACTGAGAAACTGAATGTTGGAATCTGCGCTTTCTCAGAAGTGATTAAGATCATACGAGTAGAAAATTTAATTGAAAATTAAAACAAGCGATGGCAAAAAAATACTGGGAGGTTAAAAACTTTTGAATAAAATTAAATCTATTTTTAAAGGGTTATTTATGGTTTTAAAAAGACTAGAATTATTCTTGTTGTGCAAAGTTAAAAACTTTTAGGTATTATAATTCAGTATATTGAAAATTTAGATCGATTTCAGACATTTTGAAAATTCCGTTAAGAGATGAAAATGGAGTTAACTTCGTTTATAAAAGGATATTAAATTTAAGTTTATAATATTTTTTGAAGGAGAAAAGATTTCCCCCTGCCAAATCCTCATTTCTAGTAAAAAGTGGATCATCAACATATAGCTTTTTTTAAAGTAACCAGTTTGTAGTACCATATTCAAGATCTGTTAAGTTTTTTTTTTTTTTGGTTCATCATCTGTGATGTAACCTCATCATGGATGATTGATACATTTGAATGTTACACATTTTTGTGATTATGGTGCCCTTTGAAAGTTCCTTGCAAATTTCACTTTTGGTATTATAGTGTAACAAAATTTGTGAGTTTAATAATTACAACAAAAATTGGCTAAAAAGGGCAAAATTTCACGATATTTTGAAACCTTAAAAACAACAAATCAGGGTACAGCAATAAAAAAAAAAATTTCAGCCCTCCCTACTAAAACAAGAAATCCCACGGATTTAGATCATGTGAGTAAGGTGTATGGGATAAGCAAGTCAAGACTTTTTTTGGCCAAAATATTTCATATTGGGTGGCTTTTCTTGCTGTTCTTGAAGCACAAATTGAATAATTTTTGTTTACATGGGCTCAGAATGATGACATCAATCAACATGTCACTTAAAAAACAATTAGTACACTTTTGAGTTTTTCGTAAAGTGTCAACTTTGAAATTGTTTTCAACATCACAACAGTTCTTGAGTTTATTCCAAACTGTAAGCATAATTTTCATAACTGAGCATTATTTACTTAGTTTACCATCTTAAGATAACGCAAAGAAAGCAAAATAGCTGCGACAAAAAAGTTCAATGCAGGCACATAAAAAGTTGGGTTAAGTATTTGTGCAACATTTATTTTATTACATCATTTCCCCAATAAAAACATTCAAGATGATTCATTCATTCATTCTGTTTCTCATGCCATTTAAAAATATTTTGATGGTGAAATTTTTTTTTTTTTCAAACAGTATTTTTTATAAGTAAGGTCATTTAAATAATAATAACCAACATTTTTATAACATACAATTGAAAATGATTATTACTACAAAAATAAATTACATTATAAATAAATATATATTCACTTGTAAAAATTAATAAATAAAATTATTCAACAATACTTGGATCAACCCAAACAGTAAAAATCAACCAAATATCTGAATAGATTGAAAGTAAATATCCTAGTCAAAGGATAATTCTGGATGCTTGTCGTTTGGAAAAAGTATAAACATTTTCCTTAAAAAATAAAAATGTGCTGCAAAATTAGTTCTTTTTTCTGTAGAAGAATTTGCCATTTTAATAAAAGAAACAATTTTTTATTTCTGATGATGTTAAAAATATTTTACAATGAAGAAATTTGCATCAAGACAGAAATTAACATAAAAACAAGACATTTAAAGCCTTAGTAGAACAGTAGCAAAATAGTCTTTAAAACATGTTACAACAAATTACAATTAACAATTTTTGGATGTATTTAAACCAGATACTTATGCCAAATATATATATATATATATATTATTTCTTTATATAATAATTCTGATGAATTAATAATATTTGTAATGAACTAATTCATTTTTATCTTCTCAAACCAGTACATATTTAATGTAATGATTACATTTCAGCGTTAGACAGATAAAAGACCAAGACCAATACTGTATTGATAAAATCAGTACTAATAATTACTTTAAACAGATACTTATCTTTTTTCCAAAAATGTAAGATTATTTAGTAAAATTGTTCTTTAGCCTGCACCCAATTTAAAAATCACTTATTTGGCGATTTTTGAAATTGTACCAACTGCGTAAACTCCCTATAGTGCTAAATGAAAGAATAGTATGAAGTTTTACTAATTTATTTTGCTCCTGAATCATATAAATGTTTCAAAAACTTCATAATCATCATTTTTTAATGAATTTTAATTAATACACTTCTACAAGTAATAAAAATATATGCAAGACTTATTATTGCATTTAGGACACTTTCTGGCAAATCAAACTATATTCACATAAAACAACTATATATTCCCATAACATTAATCCATCTGTTGATTAAACCTCATCAAAATGAATTTTAAAAACATTCTCTAGCCTTTAACAAGAATGACATGATTTTAGAATAAGTATGAACTTCAATAATTACACTAAATCAGGGCTGTCCATCTGGGAGGAGCAGCGGATGCTATGCATTGGGACCCCTCAATTTAGGGCCCTCTAACATTATCAAGAACAAAAATAATGTACTCTTGAGAATGAAAAATTGACAATATTCCTATCATTGTCAGTATGACATGAAGTTCATTTTATCACAAAAGTTATTTTCTTAGATCTATGAATTTAGACAATATTCAAACTAATTCTTGATGATGCGAATGGTTTTTATTTGATTCGGAGAACTCTTAAATATCCCCACATAAATTGAATTTTTAAGTAAAGCTTGTGCGCAGAATGCTTAAATGTACTGCACATTTTGGTTTTGTCAGCCCAAAGCTCGCCAAGCAGACTTTATTGGAGACTACACACAGTATACACTTACTCCATTTGGCATCGGTTGTATCATTTTTGGCGACTTTATCACTTGCGAAATGGAAAAGTACCATACACCTCAATTTTTCTGAAGTGATTAATGAATTAGCAAAAACAAAATCATGCATCAAATAAACATGTAATAGAAAAAATAAAAAAGGTTCTAGTTTGTAATTCTTTGTTTTAATTTTCAAAAAATTTAGGGCCCCAAAATGGTTTCTTGCACCCAGGTTCCTCTACAGAGAAGATCGACTTTGCTCTTGTTTTGACTGTATTGTTAAACCAATATCTCTAAAATTCCAACTAGAGTTTCACACATACATTTAATGAAATTTACGATCAAAATAAAAAAAAAATACATATAATTTACAAAAAGAAACTTAAACCGCATTAATGAAATTGTAGAATTATAACGTTACTTAACTAATTATATTTAAATCGTTTACAGATGAATTATAACAGCAAATAATAGTCCTGCAATTTTTATATTTTTGCTTCATTACATAATCATATTCCTTATGAAATTAATTGTATTTCCCACATCTAAAAACAATTTAACTAAATTTGACAACAGACAGAAACTACGAACAGATTAAAAAGATAATTAAATAAAGCATTTTTCAAACAAAATTTATAGTTTTACATTTGATTATGTGTTATTGAAATCAGAACTGTAAACAAGCAATTTAACAATTTGTTTTCAAATAGTCTTTAACGTATAACATAAATACGGTACCTATTGATTCAGGATTCAAGGCAATCTACCCTTGAATAATGTATGTGTCATCTAAATACACAATGATAAAAAAAAAAATTAGCCACACATTGCGTCTATGAAATTCTTTTTCATAAATCACCGGCTCTTCTTATCCCGAAAAATAACCTAAATAAACCACTTCACTTCGTTCTTTTTCATTTCGATTGTCAAAAAAATTTATTACGGCGAAAACACCAGAATTATTTACAAATAATTTCAGATTTTAAGACAGAGTTAATAAAACTATATTTATATTTGCTTGCATCAGAATCTACAACAGAGAAATAGCCACTATTATCAATCATACGTCATTCCATTTTGTGGAAGCAATTTCTAATTTTATGTTTGAATCCGTGACTGAAAAGTCAAACAAAAACAATCGGCGCAAAGGTCGGATTTCGTCTGCTGAAACCAGCTATCTGAATGTCTATCACAATGTTTTCCAGACACGCTTCCCGGTCGTTACTACGACACATTAAAGATTGTACACCTGAAATAAAGTGGTTTACTGCTATCCGACCATTTCATATCAGTATGAGCAGAATGGCTTCCGTAAGTTTGACTTGTTATCCTTAACCATTATAAATATACACCACTCGTAAAAATGCTGTTTCAAGAATCGCTACAAATTTATCTTGAAAATCGATCTGAAACTTTATGCAATGTTAATGTATAAGCAGTTAGCCTTTTAAATTTTATGATTCTGCACATATTATATATTGTTTTCCATTATAGTGAGTTTTGATAGCGATGGAAAATCGGAAAAATGTATTTCGAAGTATTTAGAATAAGTATATATTTTATATTTCCTTTTTATTCCTTCCTCTCCCAAACCGTCATTTTTTTTTCATAGTTCAGTGTTATGTAATTATGGAAAATCTTATGATATATGTGTAATTTTTTTCATTTATTTTTAATTTTTTTGTATTATTAGAAACAGTATAAAAACTATATTACATTGTCGCATATTTATGTATGAAAATTAGGACAATTTTCTGGCTGAAAATGTATTTAGAGTTTTGGCTCAAGTTCTTTAATATTTGAGGAAAACAATTTTTAACATAGATAGTACAAAAATTGCTGTAAAAATTTTGATTGAAAAATTATGAAATATAAATGTATTCTTTTTTCATATGATATAGCTCTAAAATATGTGGCTGCAATAATCCTAATGGTCAGGGTCACCAACTTGCAGCAGGTGTTGCTTATGTTTTGTTGGGAGTTCACACCCAGATAACACTGAAGACCCACCATGTATCAGAGCTGATGCTGGTTAAATGGGTTACTGACCTTAGTCCTCCTACCGTGTGAGATGGAAGTTTGGAAAGAGAGGTGCCAGCTCAGATATTTTCCTTGTCACTTGATGGAGGATCAAAAATACGGGATTGGTTGCCAATAGCACTTATGTTGCTTTTAAGTGTGGCATGAATAAACAATCACTTACAATTCTAAATTATATATATATATATATGTAAGTGCATATGAATAACTCTAAATTATATATATGTATATAATTTTTTATACATTGTTTGTAAATTTCGGTAACAATTATTGTCGGTGCAAAACAAATAGAGCATGATTTTCATTTAAAAGACACTAATATTTTACTTGTTCTGTTTGATAATAATTATAAAATAAGGAAATTTACAATATTATTTATTATAAAAAAAATCTAAAAGCTTTTTTTTTTCTTTATCAGAACAATTTTTAATTTTGTTTTATAGGGATTTTGATATTATTTTGGAATCAATTATTTTCTGGAATTTGGCTATACTTGTGAAATACTTGGTAAAACTGCTATGGTTGGAATGCTGTTTAGTGACCACTGACTGACTCATCGCGAGATCTCAAAAACTATTCAGCCGATTGACTTGAAATTTCGCATAGTTATTCATTTTGCAATGTAGACGCTCACTAAGAACGGATTTTACGAAATTCTTATCCAAAATGTAATTTTCATCCGTTAATCTATTCTTACCCATCGGTTATGTTATTTTTGGCAACTTAATTGCCAAAAATGACATGATCAACGCCAAAAGGAATATATATTTTTTAAAGTATACTGTGTATTATCACCAATTAAGTTTACTTGGGGAGATTTGCGCTTGCGAAATTGAAAAATACCAAATAATTTAATATTGAAGCGCTGATGAAGATTGGCAAGATTTTGACGAAGGGGCTCTTTATGTGAAATTTCATGCATATTGTAAATAGGAAACGTACATATTTAGCGATATAAATAAATGAGTTTAGAATAAATCGAGTTTCTGAATTTCAAATGTAGTTTAGCTCCTAACTTTAGCGAGATTTTGAAAAATACTAAAACGACGACTTCTTACTGAGTAGCGCACACGTAAGCAATCTCTCTATATATATATAAGCGAAATACCACTGACTACTCATCACGATATCCCTGTTAATCTTTTCTTATCAGTTGTGTCAATTTTGACTATTTTATCACCAAAAATGACATGACTGACGCCAAACGCAGTATATTTTTTTATATGTATACTGTGTATTGCTACCAATTAAGTTTACTTGGCGAGATTTGCGAGTGCGAAATAAAAAAATACCAAATAATTTAATATTGAAGCGCTGATGGAGGATTGGCAAGATTTTGGCGAAGAGGCTCTTTATGCGAAATTTTGTGCATGTCGAAAATAGGAAACGCACATATTTAGCGAAAGAAATAAATGAGTTTGGAATCCCACGGTTGGTGAAAGTGTAATTTAGCTCCAAAAGTTAGAGGAATTTTGAAAAATATTAAAATGGCTACTTCTTACTGAGTAGCGCACAAGCAAGACAATCCGCTGAGTAGAATGCATTGTAGGTTTATCATTTATTATGTAAATGTTGAGCCCCGAAATTCCTACATTTAGATATTTATCACCAAATATCTTCCACCGCCAAGTCGAAGCATTTCAATGACCTTGCATTGTGAATTTTAAAAAGCTATACTGTGGTAACCCCGGCTGATTTCCGCCCGTTTTGCTAAGCTAACGATAAATTTTTTATTGTTGTGGAACCTAGACATAAGTTTTAAATTTATGAGAAAAGTATTTTATTATTAATAATGATTGATAAATTACATTTGTAAATCTAAACGCAATCTTACGAAGATATTGAAGTTGGCTTTTAACAAATGAATAATAACGGTATGTTATACATATTGAAGGTTTATTTAGAGCACCGAACCCAATATGGGTCTATATCTCTTATCTGAGTTGAACCTGAATAAATAGCTGTTTCAATACCCTGGTTAAATGGATGCTGCACAATTTTAAAATAATAAATACTATTGAGATGAAAAAATAGATATAAGAGTTATCAGATAAATACATTAAGTTGTAAAAAGTTCTGAGTTCATGTTATTAATAAAAAAAATAAGTAGCTGTCAAAGTATTTATTTTGATGTACGCATTAACTGTAATCTAATGTAAATATTATGCAAAAGTTTTGTTTCTGTATTTTGGCAATTTTTAGTTTTTGGTTTCTAGGAAATAAACGTTTTTGATTTTTTAAAATGGCTGGATATTTTATTGTTTTCAGAATACAGAATTATTTTTAATGCTATGATTTTTTAAGAGCTATTCTGTCTATTCAATTGCAGTTCCAGATTTGCTACTAGCATAATAGAGTTATCCCTTTGCGAAAAGGATAACGTAATACGGGTGACTTTTTGCTAAAAAATTTTATAATTTATTTTTTTATTAGTATGTTTTGTTGAATTTTTAAATAATTTGATTTTAAAAAATTAATTTCGGTTATATTTTTTAACTTGAAAAGTATTTCATTGTTGGTTAATACAAATTGATTTTTCATATTTACTTTTCAGTTATAGTTTTTAATAATGGATGTTGAGTATAACTATTTGGATAGATGGAATACCTACTCCTTTCAAAATTTTTAAATTCTTGGTGACGGAGCATGTTTATTTTCTTATATTTAACTATTTCTAAAATTAGAATAAGATAAAATAGTAATGAATGAATAATTAAGATAAATAAATTGATATAATAAAAAATAAAAATGTAGTTATCATTCTCAAAAATTGCCATGCATACAAAATAAAGACAATAAAAATGTAATACACAAAAAAAATTGATTCAATAGGTTTAAAAAATAAAAAAGTATATATAAAAATTTATTTTTATTTTTATATTGGCAATTTTTACACGGTTTAGGCCTACTGGGGACCCGCCATGTAGAATAATGGGAACGCATCGCACTACACAGTACCTCATGGGTGATGCAGAATTCTGTTCAACCACAGATTTACTGACTAAATTACATTTTCATTGATAAACTATTAACAATTAAATACTTTTCTCATATATTTGAAAGTCCTGGATAACCATTATTAGAGACAATCAATTTCTTAAAATTTTAAATTCAGATTATAATTATCGTTTAAAAATTAAAAATTTTCTTGATATTTTACGTATAGGTTCCAAAATATAATATAATCGTCTGTCCAGCGGAGCGGGCGGGTATCAGCTAGTATTTATCTAAACGCTTAAAAAGAATCTTAATATTTATTTGCAATGGAAGAACAAATTGAAATCTCAATTATGTTATTTGTTTTACAACCAGCTATGCATGTTTGATGTGATGTTTATGAAAAAGATACCATGGCATTCTGATTTATTCATGTTTTGAAATATGCATCAATAAGCTCTTGAATTTCGCATAATGATTGTAGCAATTTGTATTTAGTTCATAATAACTTAGTAATTTGATAATTATATTGCTTGATTTAATTATGAATCATATTTTAATTCCCATTTTATATTTTATTTAGGGGAAAACAAGAAAAGAATTTGACACTTTTGGAGAATTAAATGTGCCTGTAGAAAAATATTATGGTGCACAAACAATGAGATCCATGATGAATTTCAATATTGGTGGGGAATCGGAAAGAATGCCTGTAAGATATGTTTAAAATTTTATGAGATTTTTTTATGCTTTTTTGTGTAATTTTCCTTTTTTTTTAATAAGTACAATTTTTATATGTTGAGATTCCAGATAAATGTATTTGATCTTGAGCTACTTTTTAACCATTCAGGATTGTGATCATGTATACATGACAGCACGATTCTCCTTTCACGGTGCACAGTATCATATTTGTGATAGGTGTTTGCATGCCACCAGACCCATGATCCCACTGGTGTGATTTCAAATTCCACTGGTGTGAATTCAAATTTCAAATTCAATTATTTGAATTTTTAACGGTCACTAGATGGCGATTGAAATCCATTTTTTTCCCCAAATATCGTTCCATAGAGTGTTGTTCTTCAATTCCCACTTTTTGTTCAAAGCTTTTTTTTGTTTTGTTTGTATTTGCTGTTGGATCAGGGGAATTTGAGCTTCAAAAGTTTTAAATATTATTTTGTAATTTTATTCCATTTATTTTATATTTTTTTGTATACAGTTAACTAATATATTATCTATGTTATAAGTACTCATAAATTGAAAATTTTTCATTTATATTGTTGTTATTTTCATAGCTATATAATTTTTTTTTAATCAAAATGAATATATTTTTTTTAAAATATTCAATTATTTTTTTTTAATATCACAAAAATTTTACTACCATATATTTAGATGCTATCAGTGATAATAATCTGTAAGTTTCAGCGTATTTTACTGTAGGGATGATTTTATATGAAATTAGGCTTAGTGAGGAAAATTGCCAGGTCCAGTGTGTACGTACACTTTCAGAGCACCCAGGCCTGGGGAAGTGGTTCTTGAGCGGGTGAATGGGGAAAAATATTTTTGAATGTAATCTCTAAAATGTGTTGGATACAAGGAAAAAATTTTAAAGTTGTGTTTATAGAATTTTTTTTTTTTTATTTTGCTACTTAATTCAAATCAAACGGAAATGCAGTTATTATTTATGAAGGATTGTCATAAAAATGGATATTGGATCAATTTCAATGTTTATTCAAAAAGTTCTACAATATAACTTTGTCTACATGCTATTTCAATCTAAAATTTTTATTGTGCCTGTCTATTTGTTTTTTGTGTACAGTTTCCAACTGGAGATAATCAAAAACTTGATATTTTGTATCGAAAAGCTGCTTTAAAAAACAGTTCAAAAGAAATACAATCTCTATCACCTGCAAATGAGGCATTATTTTATAGATGTGTTATGCAAATTATTATTTTTGGTCTATGGTACCGCTTGGAGGCTTATCTTTTTAAAGTAAGTACAGGAATCATGATCCCAAGTACAATAGAGATCTTTTCTTAACTATGAGATTTACTGTCTTTGGTAAATACGGTTGCCAAACTTCCGGAATACATTAGTGATTTTTCTGTATTTTTTGTTGAGTCTGTTTTGGTCAAAAGATACGAAAATAACATGCAACCAATTTAAACACAGAGAGTTAAAAAAAAAAAAAAAATTCGATATTTAAATGTAACCTTTATTTTAAATAAAATTATTTTATCAATATTTCACTCTTTCCCTCACTCAGAATTCATTACTGTCTAACTAATAAAAAGATACAGGGGGTGATTTATGCCATTCCTGTTCCTAAAATACATTGTATATTGACAAACTTGTTAGTTATGCCAACTAACAAAACTAGGGCATTGATGCCTTACAAACATCAGAAATCATCTACATTTGACCCATTCAGATGGACAGTTAAAAATAAAAAGCCAATAATTAAAAATTGATGAGTATGATTTACCCTCTCAATGCTGGAGGTGTCAGGTATCGCGCTATCCCCCAACATTAATATTCAATCGTGACATGCACGACATTTTTTTGGGGTTTTGGAACGCAAATGGTTTGCCTTCCAAAACTGACGAAGTCCATGACTTTGTCACAGAGCATAATTTTGATCTGTTTTTGGTTCAAGAAACAAAGCTCCAACTGGGGCAAGAACCTCAGATCGCCAACTATCATCTTCACAAAGACGATAGAATTACTTTTAACTCCTCGTATCAACGGAGGTACCGCTTTATTCTGTAAAAGAAATTATGAGCATTGCAGAGACCTCTTACCGAGGTTACAGTATATTTATGCAACTGCTATCGAAATCAGAATTAATAATTATCCTCCACTGTGAATAGTTTCTGCTTATATTTGCAGTACCCCACTAAATAAATGCCATTTTCCAGAGGAGGACTTCATTAAAATTCTCAATTCTGGTCAAAACGTGATCATTGCTGGAGATATGAATGCTTGTCTTAAAGACTGGCATGATTCAAGATCAAATACTTTTGGACACAAACTCAAAAATAGCAGAACTCCAGGTTCTAGGGTTGTTGTACCGTGCACCCCTACGCACTTAAACTCTACGTCCCGGCCAGGGGCCAGGGATTCTATTATTGATCTTGCAATCTTTAAAAATATTCCCTTTAATTATGATATAAGAGTCATTCATGATCTAAGCTCAGATCATTTGCTGGTCATTTTGACTCTTTATACAAACTCTGCATTTTTAAAACTTCCATAGCAACTCTCTACCAACTGGGAGAACTTTTCATTCTAAACCCCTCCCTATTCCTGAAACCTCCAGCAATGATGATATTGAAAATTCCATCGGAAAAATTGGGGAAATTATTTCTGAGGCACTTGTGACGGCCTCAAAACCAAAATTTAAACCACCTCCTCTGAAACTCCCTATTGAGATTAGAAATAAAATTCGTCACAAAAATTATGTACGGAGAGTCTGGCAAAGATGCAGGAATCCGGCTCTGAAAATTGAACTCTGTGCACTCGGTAATGAGATCCAACGAGACATTCAACACTTTTCCCAGTCCAGATGGGAAAAAGACATTGAAGGCCTCTCGCCTGATACAAACACTCTTTGGAGAGAGACCTCCCGACTCAGAAAGCCTTTTCATACCATTCCACCCCTGAAGGGCGCCTTAGGCAGTGTTGCTGTAGCTCCCATTGAAAAGGCGGAAGTTATAGCTGACAGCCTTCAAAAACAATTTGAACCCAATGAAGACGAGAATCCCAGATTCTCAGAACATACCAAGCATAAAGTCCAAAGATTTTTGGCGTCCCCCACATGTCTAAACCTGGAACCAGTCCAGGCTAGTGAAATTTTAGACTTTATTCATAAAGCAAAAATTAAGAAGGCACTGGGATTGGATCTTATATCTAATCGCATCCTTAAAAACTTCCCTTTAAAATTTATTTTTCTGTTTATGCTGCTCTTCAATTTTCTTATCGAGAACTGCTACTTCCCTAAGGCTTGGAAGACTGCTGTGGTGGTCCCCATCCTCAAGCCAGATTCTGATGATACTAAACCTCAAAATTATCGCCCCATATCGTTACTCAGTTCGCTGAGCAAAGCATATGAATATGTTATTTTGAATCGCCTGGACCAGTTCTGCATTGCCAGGAATATTGTTATTCCAGAGCAGCATGGTTTTATTCCAAAGTGCTCTACAGTAACACAGTTGCTTAGAGTCACTGAGACCAATAACAAGGCCACGGGTATGCTTTTTATCAATATTGCCTAAGCTTTTGATAAAATTTGGCATGCTGGGCTCATTTCCAAGATGATGCGACTTGGAATTTCGGACCAACTAATCAAAATTATTTACTTGTTCCTGGACTCTCGTAGCTTCCGGGTCCGAGTTGAAAATGCAGTATCCTCCCCCAGACCAATCCTAAGTGGTGCCCCCCAGGGATCGATTTTAAGTCCAAAAATTTTTTCTTTGTACATAAATGACATCCGGAAGGCGTCCAACATTCATTTGGCGATGTATGCCGATGACACTGCCATTATGTCCCAAGACATCTGCAATCAGAAAATTATTGAAAGATTGCAGAGGTACATATCTCGTTTACAGCTCAGGCTCATTAACTGGAAAATTAAAGTTAATGCATCTACAAGCGCTTGCCTCCTCTTTACGAAACAACAGTACATTAGCAATTTACCAGCTGTCACCATTTTCGAACAACCCGTCCCCTGGGTAACTGAATATAAGTACCTAGGGTTAATTTTAGATGCAAAATTAAAATTTGCCCACCACATCTGAAGAACCTATCAAAAGGCTTTCAGAATGAACAGATTGCTCACTCGCTTGATATCTCAAAAGAGCAAGCTGGCGATCAGGCACAAAATTTTGCTCTACAAGTCAATAAGACCCATCATGTTGTACGCGTCACCTATTTGGACGTCTGCAGCGACCACCCATCTGAATCGACTGCACTTCTTTCAAAATATCCACCTTAGAAAAATGATAAATGCTCCCTGGTTTGTTTGGAATGAAGTCCTGTACAAAGATCTTAAAATCGAACCAATTTTAGAGTTCATTAAAAAACAATCATTTAATTTCTTTAATAGGATACCTCAAATACCTAATGAACTGCTTCACCAGCTCTATATGATGCAACTATTGTGTCATCGCAAAAAAGACCCTGAGCTGCGCTCAGACACTCATATATTCATTTCCCAGTCCTCAAAAGACTGCAAGCCCTTTGAAGCAATTCATTAGTGATATCCTGCTTAATTTTTAAAATTCAGGACTTCACATCGATAAGTGGCAATGTCCCATGGTCAAAATGGACCTCGTGTAACACTGTCGACCACTTTCAAAATTTCGAAAACTTAAATTTTAGGCACTTTTCCATTTGTTTACATTAAAATTCAGCTTTTTCTTAAGGTAGAAACAATTTCATCCACCAGGCGTCGCTAGTGGCGCATACATCAAAATTCATTAATTCTCTCTTTTCCACTCACTCTCCTCGCATTTAAAATTCCCCATAGTTTTAAATTGCTAAATTTTCCTTTTAATTGGTTTCGGTACGGCATTTCTTTTTAATTCATTTAATTTTAATAGTTTAAACTTCTTTTTTATAACCTCTCAAAATCCCATGGACATCAGCTTTCTCATAGCCGTTGCATCTTCAAACTGAAGTCCCACCCCCAAATCTACTGCCCATTGCTTTATAGGCTTCTTAGCTTACGGCTACAGCATCCAATAGCAATGCACGGTCTCGTAACTTTACTTTCCAAGTTTGTTTCGGCAGTTCCTCACTCTGGCGAACACCCAGGCGCTTGTTGCCTTGATCCAAATTTTGATATCTTCTTCAAATTAAGTTAACTTTAAATAATTATGATAATTTCTTTATAAATTATGATGAGAGGGTAAATTTTTAATTTTAAAATAGGAACCTCGTAATTTTAGCCTTTACCGTTACTGATGAGTATGATGTTACAGATAATACTTAAAGTGCAAATTCCTGATGCTTTATTACCAGACATGCAGGATGATGTCTTAGTGGCAATGATTACCCAACATATGTTACAAATTTAAGATTGTCATCACTATTCAACCTGTGATATAATAAAATTTTTTGCCCTTCTTGTCAACCATTTTTTTTATACCTTTTTTGCCGTTTCTAACGTATAGATCATGGATACACACGGTCATATCTGGTTTCTTGAGTAATAAACCTTGTTTTTCCTCTACCATGAGCACTACATTTTCTTTATTGATGTATTCTTATAAATTGTTTTGTTCACTGTGCTGAACAAATTACTACGCTCCCCTAATATTCTGTTAAATATTTTAAAAAAAATTATTTTTGGTACATAAAAGTTTTTGGTTGTGACAGGCGTTCAATTAATGATAAAATCTAAGCAAAATTTTAATATAACATTTATTAGATCAAATGAGCAAAATGTCTAAACAAGAACCATGTTTTCAAAATGTAACAAACACAACACAGTGTTAAACATTAGCTGTTGCCAATCACAAAAAACCTTTTTTTACAAATAAGATGTCACCTCATTATTCCTCCCTAGTGGAATGTATTGAACAAAATTGTGAAATTTTGAAGAAAATGTAACAGTTCTCTGCCAATGGGTTGTAGTGAAGGTTTATACAATGGGAGCTGGATTATCTTGAATTATTTTCTTATTGTGTGTATCAGAAGGAGTAATAGTTGCAAAATGTTTTGGTTGTTCTACCTCTACATTGTTTTGATTCTCAAAAAAGCATGGCTTTAGTCTGTTGATAGAAATTTTCTTTTCTATTTATTAACAGTGTAAAATGATGATCAGATCTATCTATAATTTCGTCTGGACTTTCATACGAAGCTTCAAAAGGTTCAAGCACCGAATCTGTTCAGTTTCGTTTTATTAACGTCGTACTAGAAGCAACCCAAGAGCTATTGGCGATGGACTTTGTAATTTTGAACTTCAGTTAAGTGACGAGGACAACACCTAAGTTGGCAACCCTCTACTAACTTCCACACCATACCAATGGGAGGACTTTGGGCTCTGATAGATTTTAATGTGCATAAACTCTGGCTACATGGTGGATCTTTGTAGGCATCAAGTCTCGAACCTACGATTCGTCGAAAACCTCTGGCTGCGAGTCTGCTACCATGGCCACCGAATCTGTTTGAATGAAAGCTCTTTGGCAGGAACTTAATTATTTTGAAATAAAGACTGAAGGTTTTGAATGCCTTGAGGCTGGAAGGGGCTTAATGTCTGCAAAATGTTGTTTCAATTATTTTACAAATTCTGATGAGCATGTAGAATTTAGTGATGTATGAAGAAAGTCTCCATGAAGTTGGATGTTTGTTCCATAAACATGTTCAGCAGGAGTACACTTGAGTCCTTCATGACAAATGGAACATAATCCTAAAAGAACCCTAGGTAACACTTTGGTCCACTGTGTATTGGGTTGGCAAGTGATCACTATCTTCATTGTGTGGTGCCATCTTTCAACAAATCCATTATATGCAGGATTGTAGGCCGCTGTTCATTTCCATTTGATTCACAAGCGATGTAAAAGTTCTATGAAAAGATTTAACTCAAATTGTGATCCTTGGTTGGTGATGACAATAGGTGTTCTAAAACGGGAAATTCAGCCATTATATACAGCAGAGGCTGAATATCAGGAACTAGAATTGCTTCAGGCCATCATGTAAACCTATCAATTAGGGTAATGCTGTAGTGTTTTTCTTCTTCTGATGGAAGAGGACTAATGATTTCAAGATGAACTTTATCGAATCTCTTGAAGATGGGAAGGTATTGTCCTATGCGTGTGTAAATGTGTCAATGTACCTTAGACTTTTGACATTGCAAACAAGTCTTAGCCCATTTTCTACAGTCCTTTTAGACTGATGGCCAAATAATTTTTTTTACAACACCTGCTGTTGTAGCACAAATGCCAGGGTGAGAAAGATGATGAATAGAATCAAAAACCATTTTACAATAGGATAATGGAATGTAGGGTCTGGGATGTCTGATCGAAATGTTCCAAAGGATTTGTTCTTTCGATCCAATCACCGGAAACTTCTCAAGCTGTAGGTATGTATTAGAAGAAATTAGTTTTATCAACTCATCATCATTAGTTTGCTCCTGGGCAATTTTAACATAATCCAAGGTTTCAGGAACATGAATTTCTTCAAGTGTGAACATTGTATCCGCAATAACGCTGTCTTTTCATGAAATATGTAGAATATCTGAAGGAAAATGAAGTTTATTCCCAGAAATTTTTCAAGTCTCTAATTGTTGTTAATCGAGTAAATTCTTAAATAATTTTAATTTGCTCTGTGGTTGGTTCGATTCGCAAAGTGTTAATTTTATGCCCGAGGTAAATAACCACATGTAGAACAAATCTTCATTTTTCTGTGTTGATAATTAAACCAGCTTCTTTCAGTTTTTCAAAAACTGGCTGTAAATGAGAAACATGTTCAATGTTGTTGTGGGAGGCTATCAACTAGTCATCAATGTAAATAAAGCAAAAATTTAGTCCTTGTAAAATGGAGTGTGAACAATACTGAAATGTTTGAGCCACATTTCTTAATCCATGTGCATCCTTAAGAATTCGAAAAACCCAAAAGGTGTAGAAATGGCTGTTTTCTCAATATCATCTAGTATCATTGGAATTTGATTGTTGGTTCTAATGAAGTCAATGGTAGAAAATAGCTTGCATCTTGCAAATTATGAGAAAAATCTTGTACATTTGCAATGGGATAGCAATCAGGTTGGGTGCATTTGGACCTCTGTAGTCACCAAATGGTCTCCATCTGCCTGTCTTTTTAGGGACAAGATGAAGGGGACTTTCCCGACATATCCCTTTTGATGGTCAGCATATCCCTTGTTGTAGCATACAATCAAATTCTTTACTAGCTAATTCTAATTTGTCCGGAATGAGACGATGTGTTTTGGCTGCCACAGGTGGGCTGATTGTTGATGTCAGTTGATATTGCTGTCAGTCTTGATGAGGGGCCACTTACGATTCTTCCTATTGAATGCAGTGAAGTCAACAAGACTTTTTCATTTGATATTGACTAGTAATCCAAATTGTTTTAAAAAGTCAGCACCAATAATAGGTTTTGCCACATCAGCTACAATGAAAGTCCAAAGAAATCTGTGGCATAAGCTTAAGTCTAGATATAAATGTTTAGAACCATAGATATTTATTTTAGATGAATTAGCAGCATATACAGAAAAGTTCTGATCGGGCTTCATATGTTTCATTCTAGAAGAAAGTGGTAGCACTGAAATTTCTGCCCTGCTATCAATCAGAAAATGCCATCCACTTGTGTGGTCAAAAAAAAATAGGTGACTTGATTGTTGGCGATCTTCACTTGTTGCTGCCAGCAATGTGCCACTTAGTTTTCTGCAACGGATGAATTTTCGAAATTACAAGGCTTGGCGCATTTAGTGGCTTTCTTGCCAATCTTCCTTTGATACCAGCAAATTTCACTTCTGCTCTCAGACCTATAGAATTTGGCATGAAAAAATTTGTGATTGGCAATCTGCTTCAGTTAGTTTTAAGTTCATGTACTTCAAGAGCCATATCATTAATTTTTGCAGCCAAGGAAACAATGTTGATTTTGCCTGCTGTCATTTGAGACCTTTCTTGGAAAATGCTTGATATATTTTGGAATTCAAAAGTTTTGTGAATTTTATCTGCCATAGTGACTAAGTTATCAAGGGGTTCTGAATTAGCTACTAATACTGTTTGTGGGTGTTTCGGTAGTTGATTAAAAGCCAAAGGGATTTCAAAAAATTATTAACTTTATTGGCAGCCAATTGGTGCATTTTGCAAAGAAGTTGGCTCAGTTTTTCATCATCTAGATTTATTCAATTCAAAAGTTTTTTAATTTGAACTTTATCTAAAACAGTTAAACTCGAAATCAGAGCAGCTTTTTAATATTTGATGAGTATTTTCCAGTGGCAAAGTAACAATATCACTTACCACATTAAGAATCTTTTGTTCCAGCACATCAACAATGGTGAAGTATTTTGTTTCTTCAACGGTAATTTCGGCTGTGTAAAAGTGAACTTCTACATGAGCAAATCACTGTCCAAAAAGGTAGAGGCTTGCCCGATACTGCAGCTACCTGTGATAAAGAAAGGCTCTCAATATTGTTGAGTTGGAGCCAGGATCATTTCCCATTCAAGTTCCCATGGCGATGGTGAGCTAAGCCTAATGTAGAAGAAATGCTATTAAATTGTGGTAAGCTTTGAAAATTGCCAAGTTCCAATTTGTTGTGCTACGTCACCTATTTTGGTGGCTACTACAATTCAATTAATGATAAAATCTTAGGCAAAATCATATATAACATACTAGATCAAATGAGCAAAATATCTAAACAAGAACATTGTTTTAAAACTTATAGAACAAAACACAGTGTGAAAGAATTAGCTGTTGCTAATCGCAAAAAAACTTTTTATACTAATAAGATGTCACCATAAGTTCTTATGTTGAAAATTCGATTTTGTAATAGACCAGAATTGCATTGTGGTAGAGCAATTCAAGTCTGGCCACTGAGGGAGTTAGACAAACTGATTAACTTGCACATGTGGTAGGTGTTTGGGACACATTTTTTTGTTTACTTTCTTGTATGACAATGAAGAATATTCTTAAATAAAGCACACAAAAAATTATGAATAGAATGCAAATCAAAGTCCTTATTAGTTTAATATATACCTATGCAAATTAATTGGGACTGTTGCATTTGCATCGGCACTTGAACAATATATTAATTTAAAACTTCCTTTAAATGCTTGATGCTCAGATTCTTTGACCCGTAAAATATGATTTATGGTTTTTTAAACCAATAAAGTAACTCAAAAGAAGAATTATTCTCACTATAAAACAAATAGCAATAAACTTTTGTGAGATCCACTTTATAAATTTCAGTTTATTATGTTTTAAAAGCAAAACAATTATTTAAATTTATTATTTTGTTTACGTGAATTTATTTATCATTGTTTAATTTTTTGTGACCGTGAACTGAAGGATATTGAAAAAGTATATTATTTTGTACGCTGTGGCAACAAGGAAGTTCTCGTTCTGTTTTGTTTAATTAACAGTATTCCATGAAAAAATTGTCATATAACTAGGTGAGTCTTGAACTCTAGTTGGCATGTTAATTTGTGAAATAAATGAGATTTGGCAGTATTAATAGTTTGGAGTATTAATTTTCAATACAAGAAACTTTTTTATTTTTACGACATCTGGCGTCCGGGACAGGACTATTAAGTGTCAATATGTTTACATCTGTTAAAGGCTTCTAGAATGAAGACCTAATTTATTTGTGTCTAGAGATCAATGAGGACTTACCGTTGAGGGTTATTATATCTACACTGAAAGATGTAATTTTAAACAGTAAAGAATATAAAAATGATCCGGGCTTTGTTTCAACCGTACTAGCCACAACTGTTTCTGAAAGGCAGAAAAAAGAAGAGAGAAAGCGCCAAGAAGAAGAAAGAGAACGACAAAGACAACATGAGTCAGATTTGGCGAGATTAAACTCCCGAACAGTTTTAGATACTCTAGATGATCAAACTCCAGAGTCGGGTAGTGTAAAAAAGAAATTTCACTTACCTAAGTTAGAATAACGCCATTTTTCGAGAGATTTAATGGACTGGTTGCCTTTTTGGAGCCAGGTCAAACATGTTCATAATGATGATGTTATAGCACCAGGAAATAAATTTCAGTACTTAGTGCAAGCAAACCTTAGTGGCACACACATTTGGGAGGTAGTGGAAAGTTTTCCACCCACCGGCACCAACTACGCCAAAGCTGTTGAATCTTTAAAATCATGTTTGGGTCGAACTGATTTACTTATAGAATTCTATGTCCTCGAGCTTTTAAAATTGGTTTTACAAAACGCTTCGCAAAGTTCAACTGTTAATTTATGTACGCTGTATGACTATTTAGAGTCTCAGATTAGGGCGTTACGAGACACTTGGCGTAACAACAGATAAAAGTGCTGCTCTACTTCATCCTTTGGTTGAGTCATGCTTACCGGAAGATATACTAAGAGCATGGCAAAGACAAAGAGGTCCTGATTTCAATCATAGTGGCGAACCACAAGAAAGGCTTAGTAGCTTACTAAAATTCTTAAAATCTGAAGTAGAATCAGAAGAAAGGATTTGTTTGGCGATGCAAGGTTTAAACAAAAAGAAAGACAATATTGGGTTTAGAAATAAAAAATTTGAACCAAGAGTAAAACAAAATAAAACACCCACCGCCTCCGGTCTTTTTACCAATCCACATACTCTTGAAACCAAAAAGTCATGTGTGTTTTGCGAGAAAACTCATCCCAGTGCAAACTGTTTTTCTGCACAAAAAATGAGTTTAGATGAAAAACAAAGGATTTTGAGGGCAAAAAATTGTTGTTTTGCCTGTCTGGCTCCCGGTCACCCCGTCCGAAAATGTCGTTCATTTTTTAGATGTGTAATTTGTGGGAAGAAACATGTTCCCTTGATGTGCGAAACAAACGAATCAAGAAAAATGATTTCAAGAAGGCACTAGAAGCTGAAGTTTTCAACGAGGTCAACATGTCCAACCTGAGTGTGGGTCCTAAAGTGTTTTTACAGACTCTAAAGTGCAAGCTCATATCAGATAAAAAAGAAAAAATCGTGCGAATTGTTCTGGACACCGGCTCGTAAAAGTCTTATATTGTAAAGAGTCTTGCCGAAGAAATGGGATACGTTCCTGTAAAGAAAGAAACTCTGGTACATTCACTGTTTGGTGGGATTAAATCTAAAGAACTTGTACATACATGTTACAGAATTAGGTTGAAAAAAATTAAGAACAATTTTGCATGCAACTTTGAAGTTTTGGATCAGGTAGCTATTTGTACTGATGTATCACCTGTGAACTCCGGGCCTTGGTTAAAAGAGCTTCAAGAAAGGGATATAATATTAAGTGATGTTGGAGAAAAGCCACAACCAGTACAAGTACTTATAGGAGCTGATCTTTTTGGAAAGAATTTAATCGGTCAGCATAGGGTCTTACCATGCGGATTAGTAGCCATTGAAACTTTGCTTGGGTGGACTTTGTTAGGGAAAGTTCCTGATAGTAAATTTACTACAAGCAATGCCATGTTAGTGACATCACTTTTCGCTAAAGAGTTTGACATTTCGGACTTCTGGAAACTGGATTATATTGGAATCAAGGATCCTATTGAAAAGCTGTCTAAAAGAGAGCAAGAGGATTTGACTGCTGAAAATTTTCTTCAAACTGTTAGGTACAATGAAGATAATCGCTATGAAGTTCATTTGCCTTGGTTAGATAACTGTGTGCCTTTACCTGATAATTTTGAGCAAGCTAAAAGAAAGTTTGACACCACAACCAAGAAGTTATTTCAGGAAAATTTGTACGATAGTTATGAGGGCATATTTTTCGAATGGCTGCGTGAAGGAATTATCGAAGAAGTACCAATTGAAGATAAAGATTTGCCTGCTAATTATCTACCTCACAGACCTGTTATCAAAGTTAGTAAGACAACTCCTATTCGCCCGGTTTTTGATGCATCTGCTCAAATCAAAGGACATCCATCACTAAATGACTCCTTACATAGTGGTCCAAACTTGATTGAGCTAATTCCTGATATTTTGCTGCATTTTCGAGAAAAGAAGATTGGTGTAATCGCAGACATAGAGAAAGCCTTTTTGCAAATTAGCCTCTGTAGAGAAGACAGAGACTTCTTGAGATTTCTATGGTGGACAAATAAGGCCTGCAAAGACTACAGGTTTTTTCGGCATACCAGAGTAGTTTTTGGCGTTTGCAGCAGTCCTTTTCTACTAGGAGCTGTATTGAAGTATCATCTTGAACAAAATACTGACGTTGATCCTTTTGTAACTAGTTGTCTTTTGAAGAGTTTTTATGTGGACAATCTTGTAACCAGCGTCCACAGGGAATTAGATTTGCAGTGAGTGATAAGTGTTTCTAATGAGTTATTAAAAAAAGGTGGTTTCATTCTGTGGGATTGGGAATCTTCACTAACAGAGGATGGAAGATCCTTCAAAACAGATCTGTTAGGCCTTCAATGGAATAAAATTGAAGACTGTTTTTCGCTAAATATCAGCTGGTTCTTACCTGTATCATTAAAGATAAAAATTGGTCTATTTTCGTGAATAACAGAGTCCTAGAAATACAGAATATTAGCCAAGTTTTTTCTTGGCGTCATATTTCTGGATTTGAAAATCCAGCTGATTTACCCTCCCGAGGATGCAAAGCAAGTATTTTAGTGAAAACTAGATGGTGGGAGGGGCCAAAATGGCTTATTTTATTTGAAGACGAAGGACCATGCAATGAATATGGGTTTGATGAAGATGAGATACTAAAAGAGAAAAGGAAAAGCTCAATATTAGCTTTGGTGTCTGTAAATCAAGTGAATCCACAACTTATGAGATGGACAATGACTTTACAGTCTTATAATTATATGGAAGTTCCTGGCAGTGACAAGAGTCATAAACATGCAGATACTATAAGTCTCACTCCATGGCCTGATTAGAGAAAATATATTTAAAATAATATACTTTCAGACTTTGAGTATAGGCATTTACTCTTTTACAAATTGGCTTATTGTTTGTATTGTTTTAGCAACTTTCTTCATCACAAATTGTATGTAATTAATATTTATTGTACATTTGCATACCAGTGAAAAATTTGGGTTTTCTAATGTCATATTTGTTTTAGTATTTTTCATTATAAAATATTAACATTGTACAATTTCAAAATGTATACCAGTGAAAAATATGAGCTTTCTAATGTTTTATTTGTTTCAGTATTTTTTTCATTATAAATTATTGCTTTGTCTAATGTGATGATTATAGATATTACTTTTAATATGTATTCTATTTTATGTCATAACAACTTTTTATATAGATTTTTATAAAAGGGTTTTAATTAGTAGTATCTGCTGCAGACTAACAATTCCATTCAATACCTAGTGGAGTTAAAAATATAAAAAAAAATAGTATTTAGAATTATGTTGTGATTTTCAGTTCATATTCTATTTGTTATTTACTGTATTTAAAAAATAAAAAAAAAGGTGCTTTTGAAATGAAGAATGCTATTCCTAAGTGTTCTGACGACAACGCCATCGACTACGCAGTTGTTCAAAACAAGACAAGACTAGGACGACTGTTAAAATTCCCGAAAGGCTGGATCTCTAATATAATTGTTGAGCTGTGGGACTTCCACATCTCAAGGTGGGAGGATGTGAGATCCACTTTATAAATTTCAGTTTATTATGTTAAAAGCAAAACAATTATTTAAATATATTATTTTGTTTACGTGAATTTATTTATCATTGTTTAATTTTTTGTCACCGTGAACTGAACGATATTGAAAAAGTATATTATTTTGTACGCTGTGGCAACAAGGAAGTTCTCGTTCTGTTTTGTTTAATTAACAGTATTCCATGAAAAAATTGTCATATAACTAGGTGAGTCTTGGACTCTAGTTGGCATGTTAATTTGTGAAATAAATGAGATTTGGCAGTATTAATAGTTTGGAGTATTAATTTTCAATACAAGAAACTTTTTTATTTTTACAACAACTTTATTTGTTCTTCTTCATAAATTCCAACTACAAATACAGCGTAACCTTTGCTGTAACCATTGCTTTGTGCTTATAATCTGTACTTAATAAATCGTTTAAATCCTACTGCAAAGTGTTTCTGTAACAGGTTACGGGCCCAGAAATCGTGGAGATTTGTTAAGTGTCTTTGTGGAAAAGTTTTTTTTTTTAAATTACAAGTTAAAATACTATGTGTATTTGTTAGGCCTAATCACGTGAACAGACTGTGAAATGGAATTCAAAGCTCATATTGAAAAGCCAATTGGAGCAAATGGAAGCGGCAAATTGAACTTTTGTTGCAACATCACGATGTTCATGTTTGTGGAGATCGGTATTGCCCAAGTTTACCGAAGTTTGAAGTTGAGGCTTCAGCTAAAGCGATTGCTGCGTATGAGAAAGGGCATAAAACTTTCATTAAAGATGATTCCCTTGCCCAACTGATTCTTGTGGGCAGTATGGATGATAGCAATGCTGAATTGACAGCGGTATGCAACACAGCTAAAAGTGTATGGGAAAAGTTGCTGTAGGTATATGAGCAGAATTACAGGCAAAAACTTGATCGTTTGATGTAGAAGTTTTTTAGCAGTAAAAAAGAGCCGGAGGATGATATTGCAAGTCATATTGCAAAGCTGCAGAGAAACTTTAGTGAGTTAAACGACGAGCTAAGGCATGTTGCTGAAACAACATTGCTGATGAGCAGAATCATGTCCACATTGCCATCAGAATACTTTGAGTTTAAGAGTGTTTGGGAGTTGGTACCCATAGAGGAGAGATCAGTCAATAAATTGACTGAAAGACTTCACCTTATTGAAATGAGACTCCTTCAAAGTCAACAGATTCTACAGCCCTGGTTGCTACTAGGAAGAAAGTTTTCAAGAAACCTGAAAAAAAATGTTACGTTTGTCATAAGCCAGGTCATCTTGCTAAGGACTGCTGGAAGAAAGAAAATAGACCAAAAGTTGAATGTGATGCTTTTGTGTGTACTGTGGAAGGTGTTCAGGACAGTGAAGTGTGGATTGCCAACAGTGGAACATCTGCTCACATGATAAAGCACAAAAATTATTTTGTGGACTTAACTAAATTTATCTGACCTAAGCCAGTATATGTGGGAAATAGTGATGCAATTATGGCTTATGGACATAGAACTCTGAATATTGAAATTAAGATCGATAGCAAATGGTAGAGGCATCATCTGACAGAGGTGTGGTATGTTCCTGATATCAGTAGAAATCTATTTTCCATCAGTCAGACCTTAAAAAAGGATTTCAAGTTCCAGGCATCAAAAGAGAAGTGTTCCCTCTTGAGAGATGACAGAGTGTGCATGAAAGGAGTAAGAACTGTGCATAGCTTATATGCATTAGAAATGCATGTTCTTTATCCAGAAGTATCCGCTGAAGTATGTGTTGCCTCAACAGACCAATCCTTACAATTCTGGCAGGAAAGACTGTGTCATCAAAACAAGGCTCATGTTAAGGATATACTGAGAAAATATCAAATAAAAAGTGATGTAAAAGACAGCAAAATATGTGATGGATGTTGTTATGGCAAGCAGTGTCATCGTCTCTTTGGAACAAGGAGACAAAGGGTTACAACACCAGGAGGATTGATAAATATAAACGTATGTGGTCCAATGCAGCAACAGTCTCTAGATGGTGCTAAATGCTGCATTAGTTTCAAAGATGATTTAACCAAATACTGTCAGGTATTTTTCATGCAGTTCAAGAATGAAGCTTCCAAGTGCCTTGAAACATTTCTTAATGAAGCGAAAAATGCTGGGCATATGGTCAAGGAGTTACTAAGTGATGATGGAGGAGAGGTTATAAATTCGGCAGTGAAGAGTGTTCTTGAAAAATCAGGAATCTCTTCTCGTATGTCAATGCCTTGCACGCCTCAACAAAATGGAGCTGCAGAATGTGAAAACAGAACTATTGTAGAAAGTGCAAGATCTATGATTTATGCTACAAATCTTTCTTTGAAACTGTGGGCAGAAGCAGTTAACACGTGTGTTTATGATTTGAACAGAACAAGTTTAACATCAATTAAAAACAAAAGTCCTTATGAACTGTGGTTTTCCAAATAAGTGATCAATATAGATCACCTGCATGTATTTGGAACAGAGTGCTTTGTCCATCTACCTCAACAAAAAAGGAAGAAATGTGATAAAAAGAGTGTTAAAGGAGTTTTTGTTGGCTACAGTAGTGAAAAAGACGGTTATAGAATATGGATAAAAGATCAGAACAAAATCATCCTGAGTCGAGGTGTGATATTTCAATATGAAAAATCTAGCTGTGTTCCTGATGTATCATCAACTGATATTCAAAACTCAGATATGGAAATAAAGAAGAAGCCTCTTCAAACTCCAGACCTAGATGTAGGAAAAGAAATAGGGGATATATCATGTAGTGCTGAAGATACAGAAGAAACCTTAGCTCAGCAGAGTAGCAGAAATTTGTGCTACAGATCCATATTAAAGATGCCAGCCAAATTTGACAACTTTGTTCTATTGTCAGAACACATAGAACCCGAGACCTACAAACAAGCAATAGCTTCTGAAGATAGCGACAAATGGTTTGCTGCTATGAAGGAAGAGTTGGAATCTCTATCCAATAACAACACCTGGGTACTTGTAAATTTACCCTCTAACAGAAAAGCCATAGATAATAGGTAGGTATTCAAGGTGAAACAAAATGCTGATGGAACTGTACTGTATATATTCATAACCCCGAGGTACTCTCGTGATCTTTTTCTTTCCCATGGGCTTTACTGTCTTTGGTAAACATGGGTGACGTGCCCCCGGGATAACCTAGCAATCCTTCTCTATTTTCGACCCTCCTTCTTGTCAACCAATTTGTCTTTTCTTCTCGTCTAGACCCCAGTTAAGTCTTGTTTGGCGCAGCGTAGCCATATCTGGCTCCTGTGCCAATAAACTTTACTTTCTCACTTGACCCTCTTGTCAATCAATCTTTTTTCATTGTTTTACTGTCTAGATCACAGACGGTAAAACAATTAAATTGTTTGGCACAGTATGGCCACATCCGGCTCTTGCGCCAATAAAACTTCACTGTCATCGTCATCATAACTGTATAGATTTAATTTTTTTATAAATATATACTGTAGCATAGGCTATAAATAACCCCTCCACAGACTTGTTTTGAAACTCCGTTTTTGATCCCAGCTTCCCATTCAATAAAAATATATAGCTTAAAAGCAATAAAGAACAAAGCCAGGTGGCTTGGGTCAGCCACATTCATGGACATCTGACTCTGTTACACAGGTGTGGCAGAGTTGAATCCTCTTTGCGAGGTATTGTTGACCTATGTCATGGTTGTAATGTGAATTTATGGCCTAGCTGTGTGACGGCCGACGCCGGCTTGCACGTGGGGAAAACTGACATTGTCCGACTTGAGCAAATAGTGTTGCAGGGGACAAAATCAAAATTTGTCTTTGATTGGGTGGTTCTTTCAAAAAAGGAAAATAAATCAAAGGGAGGGCATGAGACAGAGCTACCCGAGCAAAAGGGAGAAGAAGAAGAGGAGTGAGAGAGCGTTACAGCTAGAAGTTGGAGGTGATTGCCTTCTCTTGCAAATTTAGAACTAAATCAAACTACATCGGATATTAAGATATTGGTGGTATTTCAACTATATGTGTTTGGACTTGTGCTGTGTAGTTGTATGCGTTTTGCCTCTGTGCTATGTAGTTAGATGTGTTAGCAATGTGTGTAAATAGAGAGCTGGCAGAAATACCTAACTAGAATATTAAAATCAAATTTGAAAAATAAAGAATTGTCTTCTCTTAAGCTGTGTGATCCCTTCACGTTACCGCTTCGTTCTACACATTCTGGGATCACGACGCTACAATACATAACATATTTAATAAATTTGCCCTTTTTAAATATTACATACTTCAGAAATGTTACTAGGTGTGTTTGTACAAAAGAGGGATAATCTAGAAATTATATTTACTCTAAAAGAACAATTCAATGAAATTTAAAAATATGCATTAATTATAATCAATGTACTCCTTCAATTTTTATTTTCATTGCATATATTCTATTGTTAAGCTTTTTGAAAAATTCTTAGGTTCACATACAAATTTCCCTTTTCAAATGGCATTGCAGATAATGTTCTGAAGTGTAGCATGTTTTTTAGCTGATATTTTAAAATGCAATGTTATACATATATTGTTACAAAAATCTCTGCTGAGTGTGTGAGAGTGAAATTAAGTCTAACTAGGAGGATAACCACAAATGATGCTTTATTCACAATTATTCAAGATGACACACTAGTTAGAGAGCTTAGATAATAACAGCTTAAACAGAAAACACAGAACTGGCATTGATTAGTGACAGATACAGGAACAAACAGCACTTATACTGACAGTCACAGTTGTTCAGCTCACCTGTTTACTTGTTCTTACTATTTACAAACCTCCACAGTAAGGTTCTGCTCTTCCAAGGCTATCCCCTCTGTCCCTTGGCAGATACCTAATGCTTTTCTGCAAATTCACCCGGCACACTACCAGCAGTTCCTCCAATCCCGTTTGTTCAAATGCGGAAAATTTCCCAATCTCAAAAGCTGACTCCAAAGACTGACAGTGAAATAATTTCAAATCACTCTCATTCTTCTGCTTCGAAGGCTCCTATTGAGTTTTGAAATTGTTTAATGCTTCAGTTTAATAATTAAATTTGATAAGTATTTTTATTGTTCATTTATTAATTTTTATATAAGTTAGGAAATTTTATTCTATTTAGAAAAAACAATAAGTACTTTGAATATTTTTGTTATTTAAAATTCTTGACTGAAAATTTTGAATTTGTTGGTTATGTAAATGTAGATCAATTTACTATAAATATTTGCAGCAACCTGTCATAAAAGCTTTTGGTATTCTGAAAAAAGCAGCAGCTGATGTCAATAAAGAATTTGGTCTTGATCCTCGTGTAGCAGATGCCATTTGTCAGGCAGCAGATGAGGTATTATTAAGTTATAAAAATTTCTTAGTACTATGGAACATTTTTAACATTTATTTAATGCAAATATGGTGTATATTAAATTGTATTCTTGTACCATAAATAGTTTCTGTTGAATATTAAATGAATAGAACAAAATTAAATATCTATGTTTATTAATTATTTTTGTGTACAAAAAAAAAAAAAAAAAAGCATTTTTCACAAATTTTTCTTTACTGTTTGATTTTGCTTACATTATTCTTTTTCAATTAAGATGCCTTAATATATTTAATTAAGCTATTAAACTCCCTCCCTCATTATGTTATATATATATATATATATATATATATATATGAGGCATTGATAACTTTTTGATTCATTTAATCTTACTTATGAAAATGTCATTTTCCAAATGGAAATTTAAAAGTTTAACTTTTTTTAAAACATTCATTTCATTCAATTATTAGGCAATCAACTTTTTGAGAAAATATTTGTCCTCTATCAAACTAAACAATATAACCATTTTTGTGTATTTTATAGATTTCAAGTTTATATAATGTATTTCATCATGTTAATATTTATTTGTATTGAAATAATTTCGTACATTGCCACAAGTTGTTGTAAAAATATTCTTTATGTAGTAATGGTTTTCAAAAATATGAGAATTAATAAATGTAATTTAGCATATAATCCATTTTATTTCAAGATATAATATTTATATTATCAAGCTCTTAGCAGTTTAGTTCATTATAATGAATGATTTATTCTTGAATGTGTCACAAAATTAAACAGGAATCATACTTTAGTATATTCATTTTTGTAATCTAGTTTATTTGTGTATAGTTCAGTTAAATATTTAATGTATATAAAATTCAATAAATCCGAGGTTAAATTTATTGTACAAAGCAAGATGTAACAGAAAAGAAAAGTATAATATTTTAATTTCAAACTTAAGACTGAATGTATTACAACATAAAGGATTGTTGAGAACTTAAGAGATCAAAAAAATTTTAATTTGATTTCTTTAACTTGAATGCAGAGTTTGAAAATGGTTTGAAGTATATATAGAATATTGAGTTGGAAAGTTTGTTTTCAAGTAAAATTGCTTATAAGCAAAGGGAATATATATATTTTTTTCAAACATAATCAGTATTTGCAACAGAGTTAATTTTGTTTTTCATTCAGATGTATTCATTCGTTATAAGAATATACGATGCTTAATTGTTATCTTAGATTAATCTGGTTTTGAAGTCTGTTTTTATTTAAATTATAATTTAATCACATATTTAAATGAATTTTCTTGAATTTCCATTTTTTTTGTAAATGATGGGAAAAGGAAGGACATGCTTTAAAATAATTCAGATATCTTTTATTTGCCATATAATTTGAAATTATACATTTCTTTAAATTAAATGGCTCTAATAACTTATTCTTATTATTAAGTTTAGTGATGTATGCAAAGGGAGACTCTCCAACTGTTATAATTTTAGTTTTAAAAGAGCATAATTAAACATTCATTTTTATCTAGAATTCAACAAGTGAAAATTTGGTCTTCTAAAAGAGAAAATCTGAGTATGTCACAGGTATAAAAATGGTAGAATACAAAAGGGAAAAAATAAATTATATTAGATGAGGTACTACTGAGTGACCAGACAGCTGTACATTGATGAAGCTTAATTGGATTTTCAATGTTGTACTTAAGATTGAAAAAAAATGAAATTTTCTCTTTTATTACTTTTGATAGAATCTGTAACTTAGAGGTGAATGTTTGGAAATATCCAATTCCTCTTTACAGTAATTCATGTAGGATAATTTGAATCTTAATCATTTGATTATAATTTGAAATTAATGAAGTCCACCATAAGGAAACTAGTTCTAGATACTGCTTCCTGCCATACCACACAATTAAGAAGTTATATTTGAATTTTATAAATTTGATTAAAATGTTGTCTGAGAATCACAAGAAAAATGTCTTAAATCTTGGTTCAGCCTTTTAAGGCATTACTTTTATAAATAATCTTGTGACTTAATAATTCCTACCTAGTGTTGCATCTGTTATATCTTGAATAGTGGTTATTATTTTTTTTTAATATTTAATTGTCTTTTGTGCTCATGCTTATGATGATCAATTTATTTTTCCATATTTGCAGGTAATTGATGGCAAATTAAAAGATCATTTTCCTTTAGTCATCTGGCAAACGGGTTCTGGAACACAGACAAATATGAATGTCAATGAAGTGATAGCCAACAGGGCGATTGAAATACTTGGAGGAGAACTTGGTAGTAAAAATCCTGTACATCCGAATGACCATGTTAACAAAAGTCAAGTAAGAATTAATTTTGTGACTAAACAAAATGAATATAATAAATCTTTATTAATTTAAAATACCAAGGAAACAAATTTTTAAATGTGATGTTTTTTTTAAATAAATGTTGTTTTTCAATACCATCTAAATATTTTTGTAATAATTATTCTACAAACATTAAAACAAATTATATGAAGTTTTTGGACTTGACATTTTTTTAAAAAATTATCTGCTTTAAAAAAACAAAAATAATATACTATAAATTAAAAGTCTTATTATTCTGAAAATGTCAATAAATGTTTTTTTTTTTAAATTTATCAATGCATTCATGTTTGATTTCCTTAATGTTTATCAACTTTATCATGCTTACACAATATTTTAAACTGATAATGTTTATCAACTTGAATAAAATCTGTAACTTCATTAAAGTTCCTATTTACATAAAAATTAAGATTGATATTTTTTAAAAAATTGTTGTGAATTTATATGCATATATGTGTGTGTGCGTGTGTATTCTTATCTCTCTCCCCTAATTTCTTTAAAAATCATATTAATATTATAATTATTATGAAAGAGCTGTTGTATCTTAAGAGTTCATGATCATGAACTCATGGTCAGCATCCTTTCCTTTGAGTCATGGGTTCAAGTCTAGATGCTTCTGAAGAGCCCTGAATGGCTGGACTGACAGGCATTAAATCTGTCAAAGTATCAAGTTGTCAAATTTGGAGAAGGAAGTGACCACTCACATGTCATTTTCGTCCCTTGGATCAAGGTTCATAATAACTAGGTCTATTGCAAGTAGCCCTAATTTTACTTCTAAGTTCAACTTAATAAACGATCTATCGATAATCACTGTGATTTTGTCATGTATATATTAAGTTAAAGTCTGTTTGGGCATAAAAAGTCCCATTGGGCATGCCCATCTCTGTTTCTGTAGGCCTGGGGTACTAAATATTATAAATATATTGGATCTTTTAAAAAAATGGCTGCTTATAAAATTTAAACAAATCTTATTTGTTATAATTGAATAGACTGTTTCTATAGCATTTAGAAATATTATTGAAGCAGTACACCCTGTCTTTGCAATTACAAATCTATGATTTAAAATGCAATTATAATTGTCGGAAAATATTCAGGATTTATAAATGATAGATAAATTTTTATTTGATTGTCTTCAAGATTGACTGATAGCTATGGTTTATTTTATTTATTTTTAATATTCAATTCACCATAAATTCTATTGCTTGAAATAGTGTTTTAAAAGCAAATGAAGTTATCAATCTTTTTAGTATGTTTCTTCCTCGTAATAATTTTACCATATGTCTTACAGAATTCTCTTTAATGCTCCTTTTAATTTTCTGTTGGATAATCCTTGTATAAATAATATTCAAGCTCATATCTTGTAACAAAGGATTTGTATTTATTAAATAATTTGTGTGTATGTTTCTGGACAAAATAAATACCTTGGTTATTTGATATTTTATTTTAAACCAAAATCTTATTTAAAAGCAAACAATTTTGTGAGATGATTGGCTATGTTAAGAAACCAATATGTCATAAGTTGTATGAATACTACTGTGTGTTTGTGCAGTGAAATTTTTTTTAATCATTTACATTCACTAATGTTAGACTACTTTTTCATTTTACTTACACAATTTATTATTTTAGCATTTTGTTTACATTTACCTGTTTACAAGAACCTTCTTAAGACTGCATAGTATAGCAACTTGGACATCAGTGTTTTTTAAAATGCTTAGTTTTTATTTGTAAAGGGGGGTTGTTTTAATCATTTCTTTATCCATGCAATTGTTTTGCTTAATCCTCCCCCTCCCCCTTCTTTTTCTTAATTTCTTAAATGTTAATTTCTTTTTAATGTTAATTGTTAATTTCTTTTTAATGCATTTTTTTAAAAATTTCTTAAGAAATTTTTAAAAAAATGCATTGATTTCCTAACTTAACACTACACTAATACATTTCATCAATTTCCAGTAAACTTGTAAAGCAATTTATACTAGTCTTCCATTTAGTCATTTTTTTTCTGTATCAACTAAAACCTTTGTTGCTGAATATGCTGCATATTATGCAATCAATTCTGATCAGTTTTAGATTTATCATATATAAAGAATTTTTTTGGGGATAGATTTCAAATTAATTTTGGTATAGTATTGATGAGGGAAAGAGATCTATTGGGTTGTTCAGTGAGGGTAAAGTTTTTTGACCACAAACTAGACATCCCTTAATTCCCCACCACCACCAAGAAAGTATGAAAGAAATTGTATGTAAGGTCGGCAGAGTTTTAAAATACATTATCTCTGGTTTTGAATGAAAATAGAAGGGGAAGAATCCAGTTCTGATTGTGGGTGGGGAGACAACCATAATACTTCTACTTTTTTTTTAGCTTGTTCATGTTAAGGAGGGAGTGTTTATAACCATGTCATCATTTTCAAACTTCATGATATCTATCAAAACATGAATATAAGAAATAGGAAAAAAATCAAAGCAAAATAGGAAAATAAAAACCATCAATAAATTTCCCAATTCGAAATCAAGGGAAATGATGAAAATTATAGTAAAGAAAGCATGTAATTTCTCTTTTATAAGAGAACTATTTACTTCTCTTCTGAAATAACTAGAAATGTATGAGTACTTTGCTTGCACTTAAATAATACTCATTTCCACTCCCAGGAGAGGGAGCTTTCTTTAATTCTTACTTTTGAAATGCTTAGATGGGGCTCTTAAGCGAAAATACTCTGGTTTTTATTATGTATATTACCAATACCTATGTATAAACTGATCATTCTATCAATCAAACTTATGTTTTTATGTAATCAATTTGTTATGTGAAATTAACTGATTTTGTAATTCATATTTTATATAGTGTGTTTTTTCGTAAGTGCAAAGTAATTTGTAATTCATATTTTGTTCTTGAAGTGTTTTTGAAGGATATAGGTAATAGCAATGTTTTTAATATAAAAAAAAAAGTTTAATTTGTTTCATTACTCTGTAATACCATATTTATTCATATATTTTCCTTTATGTTGCCTTTTTTTTTACACTTGTCATTTTTATGTATGCTTTTTTTTATTTGTTTTATAATTCTTTATTGCAATATTAGTTTTATAAATTGTTGGTTAACTGCAGTATTACTTACTACATTTACTGTATTATAATTGTTTAGAAAATGTATAAAATATTTTTCTTTTATTTTTGTTATTATCAGGAACTATTATTTTAATTTGAAATTGTATAAAATTTGTTTCAGAGTTCAAATGACACATATCCAACAGGAATGCATATAGCTGTAGCGATGGAAGTTGAACTATGTTTGTTACCAGCCTTAAGAAAACTACATGATGCTCTTAGAAATAAACAACATGAATTTACTGATATTATTAAAATTGGCAGGACTCATACACAAGTAAGTATTTCAAATTTTCTGTTGCAATCAAACTGTTATATTGATATATTTGATTTAATGAAATAACTAGCCACTAATTAATAAATAGCATTTTTTCAATTTGCTATACTAGTTTTGAATCAGTTTGATCTCAATCAGCCACTAACTCTTTCTTTTTATTTACAATTGTTGTATTGTATGTTGAAACAACATTTCCATTTCATTATTGTTGTTTTTGATTTATTTTACTTTATCATTGTGCATTATTCATTACTTATAAATCAGTGACTACTTGTGTTATAAATGTATCACAATTGTGCCTTTTTTTTTTTCACTCACTAAATCAAATAAGTTAGAAGATATAACCGTAGTACCTTTTGAGTGCAAAACAATAGCAATTTTTTCACAACATTACATCCACTTTTCAATTGAGAAGGGCTTTTAAATAAAATTGAAGATTGCAGTGGTAGCCAAAATCTTGGACACTTTTCGACATCTTTAATTTTTTAACTTGGCATGCCAATAGAAAATGAACTGTCTTATGCAATTAATATATTTATATATATTTTAAATGAAAATTTAATGCTAAATTGAAGCAAGAAACAATATTTAAAAAGTAACTTTGCATTTATTCTAAAAAGGAACTAGAAGTTTGAACAAATTTAGATCGTAATGATTATGCAAAACTTTGAGAATTACTGCAACTATTTTGAGAATCAATAAATTATAAAGCCTTAATCTACAGGTTAAAATTTATTCTCTGAAATACAATTTCATATTTTATTCAGTTTGCTCTTCAAAGAAATGTAGTTTATGTGCTGAACTAATTAAATTTTAGGTTGTTTTTTAAAATATCATTTGTATTTAATTTATAATAACATAAATTATAATTTCATTTATATCATAATGAATAACTTGACAAACAAAAGGTTGGACTCCTGAAAAAAGAAATAGGATTGCTGTGTTTGGTAATTTTGTTTGCTTTTAGAGAACATTACAAGTGTATATGTAAATTCTGTTCCCCCCCCCCCCTTCTTTTTTGCAATTTATGATAATCAATTTTATTGATTTATAACAATTTCTATTTTATCACGGATTCAAATTCTGTACTTTCATGCAATTTATGTGATATAAATTTGTACATATACATGTTATTATATTAGGAAGTTTTATGTAATTCAATTTAAATACTTTGTGATTAGTGGTTAAAAATTATGATTTTGGATGATTTAACCCCTTTTCATCCAGCTACTTTCTGAGAGTAACAAAAGTGTAGCACATTATATTATCAATACTTTTCTAAATTTCACAATTTTAACTGTTATATATATATATATATATACATACATACATATAAGTTACTCTACATTGTTGGCTGCAAAATGGTGGAAGAAGAATATTAATTATTTTGCACTTGTATAGTTAAAAAGAATTTCCATATATATCTCATTGAGCACTCAATGTTTTCATTTCAAGTTTCAATATACTGTTTCTGCGGCATGTTGTACATATTTATGTAAGTTTTCTGAAACACAATTGCATATTCTGGATATAATAAGCTAAAAAACATGAACATACTTGGAATGTTTTAAAGAAAAGTTTATATCTTCTGGATAAAGATGCTACTTTTACAGCAATGCATACAAATATTGAAAATAGTTTATTAAGTATTTTTTGGTAGTTGCAAGTTAATTCTAGTATTTAATGATAAAGGGGTATCAAAAAAATCTTCACTGGGAAGTTTGAGGAAGCATTTTCTCTTGGATGTCCCAAGTTGCAAAACATTTTGCCAAGAAATTCAAAGTGCCCTTGACTTGGCAATATGCAAGTAAATAAAAGCATGCTGAATGGGGAAATGTTATGGGTATAATCCTGAAACCTAATTATTACCTTATAATAGTAATTTAATTCCCAATAATGTGTGTTTTATGTACTTTTCATTGTAATTTACCTCTTTGTGACACAGCAAAGACAGGTAAAGACTGGTTTATTTCTAGAGGTATTGTGTTAGTAAACTAGCTAGGAAACAGCCTGACTTAAATCCTTTAGAAAGTCTATGTCATTGTTTAAAAAATCTTGTATGAATAAACACATTATTGGGACACATTGTTAGCCTATCAAGCAAAAGAGTGAATACTGGTTGTAATTATAAGTTGGCACTATATAAAAATAAGAACTTCATTTTTCAGCTCAATGATACCTTTTTGTAATATTGTTCTCAAGAATTAAAAGATACCCTACTATATAAGCAGAATGCAATATTATATAGCTTTTGATGCAACGTTTTTAAAAAAATAAAACTAAACTTTTTAGGTATTAAAGGTATTTGAATTCACTTCTTTTTTCCAAATCACTTTTATAAATTTACTTTTAATGGTACATAAATATTTGTACTATATGAAACAATTTATTTTTTATTAGTGTGCAAAGTTGAAAATTATAAAAAATTCACGTTATTCTAATTTAGACCACCACTTTATGTACAAAAGACTAAAATTGATGTCAAACGAATCTTGTCCTCAAAAAATAATCTGATTAAGTGGATGTCTTCTGAATTTATATATATATATATATTAATTTTGTGAAGTTTATTGTATAAATATACTGGGAAAATGTTTTTGTTTTAATAGTGCAGTTGTTTATAAAAGTATTTTTGTAGTGTAATTGTGATAATATATATTTTAATATACATAAAAATGCTATGCATAATATGCAGTCTTGTTTGTCCATTGTAAATATCATTATAATTATTTAAAATAATTTTCATTAAAATTATTTTAAATTTTTAAAATTTATGATGTATTTCACTTTTGGAAAATCCAAAGTTGATATAAATTTATGTTTTTTCCCCTTATAATTTCTAAATTTTGTTGAAACATATTTTTAAATCTCAAACATTGATGCAATTTTATATATTTTATGTATCAAATTGGTACCAATCTATTGTCTTTTTGCCTGATCTAAAAATTTTAACATTATATTTTAAATTATATTTCTGTGATTAGTGTTAGTTTTTCATAGTTTTTATAAGTGTTAATATGTGTACTTTTGTATGCTAAGAAATCATTTTATGTAACAGCATTTTATATGTATCATAGTGAATGCATTAAAACTGTATGAAAGAGGCAGCATTAAAACTTATTTAAAGGAGTAAGTATTTATTTAGTAATAAATCGAATATTTCTGGATAAGCATTTAAAAAAATATGTGTTGTGTATTATATATATATATATATATATAATAGTTAAACTTTCGTTAATGTTTAACTTTAATTTTTAAGCAAAAATATTTTTTATACATTTATTTGTTAAAAAAAATGAATTTCATTTTGAAAATGAAAAAAAAAAAAAAAGTATATTGTGATAAATGTATAAATGCTCATGTTAATCAAACTTTATAAAATTTATGTCATAACCTTTTAAATTGTTTTTTTCTTTTAGGATGCTGTACCTTTGTCTCTTGGTCAAGAATTTAGTGGTTACTCAACACAGATTGAATATGGTATTCAAAGGATAAAAGATTGCCTTCCTAGGGTATATTATCTTGCAATAGGTATAACACAAAATTTTATTTGGAAATTTTTATAAAATATGTTAATTTAATTAGATTAATTCACTTATGTATTTGACAATGTCTTAGATTCTTTATTATCCTTTTTTCAATTTTTAATTCCTGAATTACATTGATATCAAATTTTTTTTTTTAATATTATGAAAACTATTAAGTACCTATTTTAATTTTAAAAAAAGCTGTGATATCTGTGTTGTTAATGTACTGTAATACAGTATTCTCTTATTAATCTGGCCTTCTATGGTTCATTACATTCTATAATTCAGCTTTAATCAGGCCATACAGTTTTAGATTTTTTTTTTCATGTGGATTTCAGCATTTGCAAACCTGTGCCATCAGATTGTGGTGCAATACAGCTAACATTTTTGCCCAGTGATTATCATAATTGTCAGTTTTCATTTCAGTACAGCATTTCTTGTTTTGTAGCATGTTACATATGACATTTGCATAACTTTACAGCTGTGTGCTTACTGTCCTCTGCTTGCTTACACTGTACAGTAAAATGTTCTCAAAACAGATTACACAAAGTTTCATAGACTAGAAACCCAGGTTTAAGAAGTAGAATTGTTTGAAGGAACGATAAAAGATTAAGCTAAAGCATCATGGGAACAGGTTTTTGATGCATTAAATACATTTTTAAAAAAATTGGGAATGTAACAAAAAATGTAAATCAGTAGAACTCATACATTTTTTTATAATTTGGGATGATTTTTCATTGAAGAGAACCAAATCAGTGAAGCAAGTTGATATCAGATACTTTTTTAAACCATAATGCTCAAGCATATCTTTTCTTGCTATAAAAGTAGTTTGTCAAAACAGGTTTTAACTGTCATTGTACTGTATTAATTTTTCTTTAATACTGTTTTTTATCATTACCAATTTTTTTTAGTTAAAGTAACACTCAATATATATATATATATATATGAATTTATTTCTAGAGTTAGAATGAGGAAATACTTCTTTGGGTATTTGATATTATTTACACAGATTCAGAATGTTCATAAGTACTTTAAATATGTGTCTGAATCTTTAAAATTTTTATCTATAGTAATTCATCTTTGGTATCCCAGCTGAAACTATACTGCAATACTTAATAATTCAGCCTGGTTATACTTGTGAGTATGCCATGTTAAAGAAGGCATATTGTAGCTCCCAAACTCGACACTTGTATGCCTTGTAATTATTAATTGATATTCTGACAATTATTTTAAATGGTATTTTAATCTCATTTACTTAGTACACAACTGCTCATGTAAAACATTTAACTATAAAGATTAAATTTTTTAAAAAAAATGTATAATGAGACTGATTATCAAGCCTTCTAAATTACTCATAAAACCAAAAATTCTAGTTTTACATATATTTCCTTTAAAAAAATCCCCAAGTTTTGCACATTTAAATTTATTTCCTTTCTAAAAAGGGTTTCTATTTTCACCTTACTTAATAACTAATACATATTAACTTTCAACTGAATTTTCTATGATTTAATAATATTTGTCAAAGTATTTAAGAAAAGAGAAAATGTGAAACTATTTTAGATTTTTAAAAATTATTTCAATTATTCTCTTTCTGATTTTTGTAGCATGGTATATTGTTTTCAAAATCATGTTTTATTGTTTGTTGTTTTTTGAAATTGAGTAAAAATGACAGTTATGTGTAATTTTTCTCAAAACTACCTAGTTTTAGCTTTTATTTATTATACAGAGTTAAAATTATTATATTAATACTTTTTAAACAAACTTATATGTGGTAAGACTATTGTTTGCTTCAAATAAAAGGGATTTTTAGGACTTAATGGCTCCAAGAGTAATTTTGTGAAAGTGGAAATTTTTTTAAAAAAATTATCATCAATAATTTTTGTAAATGAAGATGAAGAGTAAATTTTCATGTGGTAAATTTATTACATTAATTCTATTAAAATCAATATGTGAATGTAAATGAAGCAGGTTAAACTATGTTGGTTAAAACTTCCTTTCATTTAATGTAAGAAATTAATCTGTACTTTTTCATATGGCAATAACTTAACATCTTTGTCAATAAATATAAATTAATGACAGCCATAAAAAAACAAGTATATAATAATTTTTTTTCGATTTATTAATGATAAAAATTAGTTTCCCTGATAAAATTTATTAATTAAATACTGTTACTTCAAATTCTAAAAATAATTTTAAATGTGAACTAAAAACACATATCTTTTGTTAAGGATAAGTTATGCAGTCAAATTTAATTTCAAAATGTGTGAATCTATGTGGAAGTGAATTTATTAAAAAAAATTGCACTTCATAAAATGCAAGATTATTTACAAATTTTTTGGTTTAATTTACCAGTTTTTTTGTTATTGTGTATGTTTTAAAATATAGTGATAGTAGTTTTTTACTTCAAATTGTTTCATATATTGTTGTTTATATTTTAATCTTATTTCTAAATTGCTCAAATTTTTAGGTGGAACAGCTGTTGGAACTGGTTTAAATACTAGAATTGGTTTTGCTGAAAAAGTGGCTGGTAAAGTTGCTGAAATTACAGGTAATATAAAGCTCTACTTGTATAATAAATATGTTATATTTTGATCTTACATTTGTGTAACATGATTTAATGAACAGAAGTATTCTTGTTATATCTAGCTTTTGAGCACTGTTTGTGAAAATACATGGATTATTTTTTTGGGGGAGGGGGGGGGATATTGTACTTTTCTGAAGTTTTCAGAAATGATTAGTTTTTAATTAAAGTTTATTTAAAAATTTTGTAATTAGTCTCAATTTACATTAATATTGCTGTATCTTTAATTCTGATAAAGTGGTTGCTATGGATATCATAAAAGAAAACATTTACATAAATAATAAATTATGACAACTGTTTTTTTCCTGGTATCATTTACTATTTTTTACCATTTGAGTTTTAGAAATTAAAGAGAAAAAAAAGTCATTTATTTCTTTTGAGATAACTTGTTGAAATGCAAATTATTTTGAAAACTGAATTATTTTATTTCAAGGCATTAAATTGTATATAAATGTCATTTTTAAGCATAGGAATTCTTAACATTGAGCATTGTTACTTTTTTTATATATATATATTAAGAGACATATAGAATTTCATTTCACTTATAAAATACATGTATCAATTTTATGTGTATATTCAGTGGCAGATCCAAAAAAAGTGACAGGGGGGAGTATAGAGTCATGTTTTTACAATGTTTTTCTGAATTTCACTTGGTGTGAGTGTGTCATCAAATTTTCGATCGTTAATTTAACCAACTTCCCATCAAGCTAGAGCTTTGAAATTTTGGGAATCGTTCGTACTCGCCTAACAATGTAATATTTAGAAGTTTGCGACAAGTTTTAACTAATATTTCAATAATTTTAATAAGTCAAAATATTCTTTCCCCTCGGCACTTTTAGAATTGAGGAAAAAATTTCTTTCCCCCTCTGGGAGCACCGTTTCACTCCCCACACAGCATGCGGTATCGTAAACCTTTTGTACTCACAAAGGGGAGATACTATCTCCCCTTTACTATCTCCGAGATAGTAAGGGTTGCTGACTTTTAGTCAGTAATCATTCTCAAGAAAGAAAGTTTCCAATATTTGGCGCCGTGTCTTATCACAATAATTTTTTCTGAATTTTGGTTCCCATTCTTTTTTTAATAGAATGACTTACAAACTTTCAAATGCATGTTTTGATTTTATGAGTATTATGAATTTTTTAATACTCTCACAAATGTCTCTTTTTAAGTGAATTTTAAAGTTAAAAATAACTAACAGTTATAACTAATATTTCAATAATTTTCTCTAATAAACTTTGCCACCATATAAAAACGTTGGTTTTTATATCGAATTATTCAAGGTTCTATTTATTAATTTTTAATAAGTAAACATAAATAAATATGCCAGACACACACGTAAAAATAATTCATTTAAACAGCTTTAAAAAATTAATTGTAATATTTGAGTGGGCTTCTTTGCAAAAATATCTTGAACCTCTTCATTGGATTTTACTTCTGTATTGTCGATGTACAAACCAATATCTCTAATATATTCACAATCAGCAAAACATGTGATAATATTAGAAGTTGAACTAGTCAAAGCTACACATTTTGTAAATTTCAGGCACAAAGATATGGTGTTTTATATGAATATTATCAGTTGCTATGCTGGAACTAACATCAATGGAAGCAGAATCAACTTTTCTCTCCTTTAAAAAGCTAATAAGACTTAATTGTGTTTGTTTATTTTGTTTTTTCATTTATGCTTACTTAGTCCTTAATCTAAAAATAAATTAAATATTAACTCGACAATAAAATTCAAATTGAAAACTAAAAACTTACAATATGATAGATTTCTTGGCCAATCGCTCATGAAACTTAATTAGGATTTTTTATTTATTTATTTATTTATGCTTACTTAGTCCTTAATCTAAAAATAAACTAAATATTAACTCATCAATAAAATTCAAACTGAAAACGTACATTATGATGGATTGCTTTGCCATTCATTGGACACAAACAACTTTGAAATAAAACAACAACAAAAATTTTAATTTAGTTTGCTATTTGATTGGGATTTCAGGTTCAGGTATGTTATTTTGTGTGTGAGTGAAATTATGGCTGATGGAAGTCACATGTGAGACTGTGTCCACCCTCTGGATCTACCACTATGTATGTTTTATGTAAGCTGTAGTCTTATAAATTATTATTAGTGAAGTAATATTGTTATATCTAAATTCAAATGTGTGAATAATTATCTCTATTGAAAAATAGGAATTAAAATGATTAAACATTCAACAAGTACTTTTAAAAGTGGCCTGCAACCTCATGAAACAATATGTTTTTGGCATTATGTTTAAAATGGAGCTCTCTGTAATTCATTTATTCTTGAAAATAAATTACTTATTCCAAATAATATTTATGGGAAGAAAGATGTCTAAAGTTAAAATTCATAAATATTTAATTTTGTATAATTTTTCAATGGATCAGAATTTTAAAAAGTATTTTGTTATTTTATTTTTTTAAATCTAAAAAAAAAAATTTATCTATTAATAAATAATTAAAAAAGAATAAAAAAAAATTTTAGTAAAAATGTTAGATATTTGAAATGAATTCTGTCAAAACTCCTGAGCAAAACATCCTGTTTCATTTTAAATTTAACATTGTACATCTAGTCATAAACATTTAAATGCTTATTTTCAAAACAAATAGGATGCTGTCCTCCATAAATTTGTGTATATGTATCCTAAGCCCCTTAGAAGTTGAATAGGGAATATGTATGCTTTCCTAAAACATTAAAGCAAAAATAAAATTATAAAGGAAATCAAGCTATTGATAATTTTTAAATTTAACACAATTTTTTTAAAAAGATGCATAATCTAGTAGTATTTATTGAATTTTAGCTTGTTGTTATACAAAAGGAAGTTAAATACACTGGAAATTTTTAGTTAATCATGTTTATTAAATACATATCAGTGTAAAGCAGAAAACATTTCAAGGAACAAATGAAGATTAGGTACATTTTTAAGTATTGCAATTTCTAAACAACCAATGTAAAAATGCAAAGCTTTACCATTTTATGGCTAAATAAGTATTGATAAAATACTCTGCTAACTACATTGCATTGGAAGTCAGGTTCGGATGCAATTACAGATTTAGGATTAGGATTAGAAATACAAATTTAATAATTATTATATTCATATAGCTCTGGCGAGAGTCCTTTTCTTAAAGAATTTATACCAATCTATTGTGTATTTTTATGAGAGAACTTGTTAAATTGACCATGGAATATAAAGTTAATGCTTTTATTTTATTTATTTGTATTTTAAATAAATTTCTTACCTGAGTCATGGATATCATACAATCCTCCCAATAATACCCAAAAAATGTATGTGGACCAAAAGAAGCACTTGTTCTAAACTAACATCCAAACCTAAAACTTCCTCTTTTTTGGTGTGGGGAGAGTAAAAGAAAATACATGTAACAAATTATGAATTATTTATTTGTTATGCATATATTTACAATTTGTTGTATCAATACAAATAACACATCAATCAATAACTCCCGAGACTAACCCAGAGATGGCACTCTTAGTAAACCAGTATCCAGGTCTTTCTAGAGTACGAACCTTTGCTTGAAACGTGTCAAAATTTTAAGTCGATCGGACCAGAAACAGCTGAGTTATCGAGGTTGGAGTAAAGTCGTTTTGTAGTTTGTTTAAAAAATGGAAAAAACCGAGTTTCGTGTTCTGATAAAACATTGTTTTTTAATGGGTAGAAACACCATGCAAGCGAAACAATGGATTGAAAAATTTTACCCGGACTCTTGTCCATCAAAAGCAACGATTTGTCGGTGGTTTGCCGAATTTAAACGTGGTCGTACCGACACAAACGACGCGGAAGGCTCGGGTAGACCTGTGGAAGCCGTTACACCGGAAAATGTGAGTGAAGTGACAAAAATTTTAATGAAAGATCGTAAAGTGAAGCTCCGTGAGATTGCTGAGATGACACAGATATCATATGGAAGTGTATTTACTGAAAAAGGTTTTTTGAAGTGAAGTGAAAAAGGTTTTTTCCAAGTGGGTGCCGCGATTGCTTTCGATGGAACAAAAACAGCAACGAGTTGATGATTCAGAAAGCTGTTTATCGCTATTTACTCGCAACAAAAAAGATTTCTTGCGGGGGGGGGGGTTTTTTTTTTTGAAAAAAAAAAAAAAATTGGAAAAGCGTTGGAACGATTGTATCACCCTAAAAGGTGATTAACAAAAGGTGTTATGTTGATGAATAAAAAAAAATTTTGCAAAAAAAATGTTGTTTTCAATGTTAGACTTGGGAGTTATTGATCGATGTGTTATGAATAAGAAACTTTCCTTTTTAATATGTCAAGTTTAATGCCATTTATAAATTGTAATCTTTCAACTAGGTTTACCATTTGTTTCTGCTCCTAATAAATTTGAAGCTCTTGCTGCACACGATGCTATGGTTGAGATTTCAGGAGCTTTGAATGTTGTTGCTTGCAGTTTAATGAAAATAGCAAATGATATTCGTTTTCTGGGTTCTGGACCTAGATCTGGATTAGGAGAACTAATTCTACCAGAAAATGAACCTGGAAGTAGCATTATGCCAGGTTTGTTGAAGAAATATTTTTTAAAAAAATGTAATGTGTATGAAAATGTGGCATTTAATCTGCTAAAGAATCAAGGCTTGTAATTTGAAGTTGTCTTAGTGAATGAATATCATTGTATGGTGTAATAAAATTGTTTGTAAGGAAAAAAATAACAATTTTATTTTTAAAATATAAAGAAATTGCTTCTGAATGTAATATAAAATAAAACAAATTTTTAAATTGTGATTCAAACTTAAGATGTGTTTTTGTTCTTACACTGTAGTACTTTCTTAAATTAAGTTTGTTATATATTTAATATGTGTATTTCCCCATACATCAGTTATATTTATAGAATTATATGATCATTTTTGTTTAAATGCTCAAGCCTATTAATTGTTAAAACGTTCAAACACTCCTTTTAAAATAAATATTGAGATATTGCTTTTGAAAAAAATACGGAATTACATTTTTTTTCTGATATTATTGTAAATATTTTCATTATCAACAATGATATAAAATTGAATCCTATTTATCTAAGATTCGATTCCCCCCCCCCCATGAAAATAATATTTTTATTCCCATTTTGCATTCTTTCTTTCATATTTCTAATCTCTCTTCTCTAGATTCAACACCTTTTACCTTGTGGTTCTTATAAATATATATATATATTTAAAGTAATAAGTTATAAAGATTTTCATAAAATCAGATTTTGCAAAATTTACTATAACAACTTTAATTACAAATCTTCTGATTGGAGAAAGAAAGCTTTTCAATAATATATGAAATTAAATGACCAATTAAAGTATTTGTGTTTTAACTATTTTTCGGTATTTCTTTCCTTAGTTGTGATTTGTTCTAAATGAATCTACTGTCCAATCTTGTTTACTGATGTATATTAATATTGTATAAATACATTATGTTTTGTATACTTATTTTTTTTTTTTATTTATTTATTTATTTTTGTAGATCATATTAATTTTATTTATAATATTTTTTGTCCCGAAAAACTGAAACAAAATTTGATTTATTACTGTCTAATTCTGTAGCAAAAGCTACTCATGTATAAACAAAACATAATTAATAATTATATTATTGTTTGATTTTTCTAGTATGAATATCTTTAATAATAATAAATGCTTTTGATTTCAGTTTTCATAATGATGTTTATTGATTGCTGATTTATAAGATTCTGCATTGTATTATTTGAGAATATGTAACTGCATGCAGATTGAAGTTTTATTAAACTGGAAATATGTAAACATAACATTCAAAATAATATATATATCAGTTTGTAATAAACTATTCGATTTTTTTTAATAATGTAGTAAACTGTTTGTGCATTGAGAAAATGTTTCTAAAAAATTATTTTCTATGCCCAGAATTCTTGTAAAGAATTATTTTCTTACTAGTGAACATCTTTTTCATATGCATGTGTTTTAATATCTGTACACTCATTTGTTTCAATGATTATTTAAAATATTTCTAAATTATTAGAGTACCAAAATTTTCGAAGGTTTTTTGTAATTTTTTTCTTTTAAATTTCTTTTTAGGCAAAGTCAACCCAACACAGTGTGAAGCCATAACAATGGTTGCTGCTCAGATTATGGGTAACCATGTAGCTACCACAATTGGTGGAAGTAATGGTCATTTTGAATTGAATGTCTTCAAACCCATGATGGTAGCTAATGTTTTGCGCTCCATAAAACTCATGGCAGATAGCTCTGTATCATTTACAGACAACTGTGTTAAAGGAATTATACCCAACACGTAAATAATTTTTTTGCCTATATTATAAAATTTGTATTTTTATACTTCTTATCTTTTAAATTATTTACAATTAAAAAAGTAGTATGTAAAATAAACCGCACATATAAATGTAGAATCAGCTTAACACAAAATATATTTTTATTGGTATATATTATTAATATAAACTTCGATTCTAAATTAATTTTGACAGCACTTAATATTTCTTTGAATAAGATTAACTTTTAAATCTCTTTCAGGCTGTAATCTGTGTTTCTTTCTTTAAAATAATTATTAAAATTTTTCTCACATATATGTTACAAGAAAAATTTTGTCCTGTGTTCTATTTATTTAATGTCATTAATTTTTTTGTTTCATTTAGAAATATTCACAAAGATTGAGAGATTTCATTAAGATTATTGTGAATTTTTATTGAAATTTGCTGTGAATACAGGTAGCCTTCCTACAGCACAGCATCTAACAACAAGGTTTCATTCTTACACTATAGATTAAATTGTCATATAAAACTGCCCCTCATATAAAACTGCAACTTGTATAAAACTGCAAACATCCCTCATATAAAACTGCAACTTGTAACATACTTTCATAATAACACAATAAGGAAGTTGTGAGAAGCTTGTTGTATGACAATGTATTTCTATTGCATTAGATAACATGATTTTTGTTTAACACTATCAAAATAATGATGGGAAGGAATAATGGACAAGAGTGGATTTCACTAGCCACATCCTCCAATGTTTGTTATCATAAAACATATCTAAAAAAAGTTTAAAAAATTTTTTTACTCCATCATCAAAAACTGAAATAAAAAATGTAAGCAAATATAACAACATGATAGCCAATGAATAAATCTTTATTTTTGAATTACATTCATTTTTGTCACACATCTTTGAAAGGGTGTTACAGGGAAATGTATAAACAAATTATAATTTATTCATTTGTAACTTTTTTCAAATGTCATGTCAGAAAACATCATTTGCAATTTATGTGCATCCACAATTTTTATCTTCATTGTATGGAGACAAAAATGTCTCAAGCAGCTGGTCGGGGCCATGGACTTGTGGCCAGTGGTTTTCGTCAAGTCGCGGGTTTGAGCCTTGATGCCACTACAGATCCACTGTATTGCCGGGGCTGATGCACGTTAAATCTGTCAGGGCCCTAAATCCTCCCATTGGCATGATGAGGAAGTTAGGAGAGGGAAGTGCCAGATCATGTGTTGTCCTCGTCACTTGACCAAGTTTCAAAATTTCGAGGTCTGTCACCAATAGCCCTCATGTTGCTTGTAGTGCGACATTAATAAAACCAAACCAAATTAAGTAGCTGGTTGGCAGTCTGCATCATGATGTGCCAAGAGTTTGAGTAATTGAAAACTTGTTTAAAGATTTATTTTTAAATTGTTTTGTGTCAAATATTGAAAATTATTTAAAACTGAAAAAAATTGCGCTTCAAGGCACTATTACTATTAGATAATGCTCCATATGAATCGCAGGATATGAGCCATTTCAATGTCTGAATAATGTTTCTAGTTTGTTTTAAATGTAACTAATTCAAAATCAATTAATGTAATGGAAACTGGGAAGCAATTTTCAGTTAAGCATGTTGCATTGACATCATTTCTTTGTTGCTGAAAGAACTAAAAACATTGATGTTAAATGCATGTTGGAAGACAATATGGCCATCTTCAGTTGAAATGGAGAACATGATTGAATGGTCAAAAAATGAAATTTATGGCATATGGGAACTTGCTAAATCAATTGAAGACACAGGTTTCGTGGATATGTCTATTGAGGATGTTTTAGACTTATTATTGAAAGAAGAAATTGTCAAAGTGTATGTGATGCGAATGGCATCTGTGAAGTTGTAAATCAAATCGTTTCTGAGGACAATAGTTTTGATAAAGATTGTGAAGTTAATAATTTAATACAAAAAAAAATTGCAAGAAGGAATAAGCTTAGCAAAAAATACTGACTCATTTTTCTTTGAATGCTAACCTTTCAGTTGAAACAAGCCAAAGATTCAAAAGGGAGCTGCCAAATTATCTATCTCCATACCATGAAATCTACAATGATCTTGTAAGAAACAGCAAACCAACCAACATTACATATTTTCTAAAAAGAACAAAAGGTGCAAAAATCTAAGTATAGAAAAAAGGATCTGAAAGTGAATGTGATATTGTATTCTACTGAAAAAATGTTTGCGTTTGATTATATTGAGCAGTGATGGAGGAAGAAATTGATTCAGTTAAGGTCGCATTAAATAAAAGTATTAGTTTTTGTTGCTTTTTGTTTTGTGTTATACATAAGGTTATATTTGTAATAAAAATTAAGTTGCTCATATGGAATTTTAAATATATATATGTTTGTTTTTAATAAGTTTTCAGAATGTAACCCCCACTTTTTGCATTGGCTTTTGGTCTCGTATAACACGGCATGGCTTTTCCTATGAACCTACCTTCTGTGTTATAGGAGGGTTATCTGTATTCATTTAATGATTGTACATATTAGTTACATCATGATCAAATAGCAATTTGTCCCACTGTTATATTCTTATATAACATTTTCTCTTAAAAAAATGTAATGCAGATTTTACTTCTTGTTAAATTTACTGAGTTTTCCAGTTTTGTGCCACTATCTTTAAGTTGAGAAATTTTGCTCTATACCAAATATCATTCATGTAATAAAAGGGAGATTCATACAGAATAACTGGGCTAACGCATTTAAAAAAAAAAGTTATACGTAAATATTGTGTTAAAGAATGCAAAGCTGGATTACTTTAGTTCAAATATTAATAAAATATTTTATTTTGTGTTAACACGGAAAAAAAACATCCATTCTCATTCAATAACTAAATTTTATTTGAAAACATTGATTAAGTGTTCTCATTCTGAGGTCAATGCCTCTGTATAAGATGGTCTATTTTAGGAACAATTGGAAAAGCTGTTGCATATTTGAAACCTTATTTATTATTGACTGAAAAATTTTTATTCCTTAAAAAGATTTACCTTCTACTTAATGAGTCATTCAATGCTTCATTAAAAATTTCAAATCAATACTAAATGTAAACATGAACAAACTGATTCATGAATAATTCAACAAATGTTAACTAATTATCATGGATAATTCTAGTGAATTGTTTGTTTAATTTAAGCTATATCCTAAATTTAATGGGAAAATAGAGGTAATTTCTTAATTGTGTAAGGTGTTCCGAAAGTAAGTTTGGTCATTTTTTTTTCCACAAAGAAAATTTGTTGCATAAAAAAATAAACCCTGTCATAAGGAACTATACACATTGCTCTATTTTTTGACATAGTCACAATTGAGATTAAGACATTTGTGGTAGCGTGCGATCAATTTGAAGAAACCACTCTGGTAAAATTCTGGGCCCTGCGATGCAAGGAATTATCACACAGTCTGCTCCACCTTGGCATTGTTTTGGATGGACCTAAACTAGACTAATATGCAGTGTGAAAGAACGCAACATCTGACATTGTTATGCACCTATCCATGAACACCATGTTGTACTCTAGCAGTATTGTTTACATTAATGGATGTACAGGGATGCCCTCTTTGATCTTCATTCTCCATATACTGCCTTCCTTCACTGAACATGATACTAGCGTTCAACCATTTGACAAGACAGGATCTATCAATGATTTACATGGAATGTAGGTGTTCCTGGATGACTAATCCTACGGGCCCATTCATACTAGATAGCAGCATGCATTTCCATTGCTGACCACATTATCAGTGATGTCTCAGGTATGCTGGTCTGCTACTACTGTCTTTTATTCATAGCTCTATGCATGTGCCATTCCTCCTCCACTGACACTACTTCCATCATTGAATTAGCAAAGGATGTGGATTCTTATGATGGTTGTTTGCTTCATCTGGAGTACTATGTGCTCTTTCCAAAAAAATGAGGGAACTTACTTTTGGAACATGCCTTGTATATTTTAAGGGTCTATTAAAATATAAATAGAATAATGAGTAGGTTTTATGGTGTAATATGGTCAAAAAGTAAGATCTGATTCAATTATTTTGAAATTTAGTTTTTGTCATCCTTTCTTTCATCATACTCTATTGAATGTTGTTGTATTATCGAGAATGACTTAATGAAAAGTCCAAATTATGAACTTGTGTATTGTGTTTTGAAATTGATGAGTTGACTGAATAACTTTAAAAGTAAGAAAATTTCTAAATAGCTGCTTTGGTTTAAATTTTGCTTTCCTCTTTTAAGATCATCTTATATTATGTATGAAATGGAGTGTAAAATTTATTTTCATAAATATTAATTTAAACTAAAAATAATGTATGCATTGTTATTCTTATTTGAGTGACACCCATGTATTCTTTCAGGGTGTGGTTGATTGTTACATTGGATGATAAAACAAGAAAACCTTTTAAAATATAAATTTTGGGCTGTAACTAAAAAAATTTGAATAATGAATGGTTTTCAAATTTTGATTTATGACTATATTATTCTGAATTTTCATCATTTTTAGTATTAATTCCTGATGAATTTTGATGACAAAAATTGCTTCCTTACCTTATTTTCAGAAATATTCCTTATAATATTCAGTAATTGAGATATTTTGTGTTTTTTTAATTGTTTAAAATCATTTACTAAATAGTGAGAAAAATATGTTAACCATCAAAAAAGGTTTCATAATCATTTAAAATCTGGGCTTACTATAGCGTTTAATACTGTAGATTTTTTAGCACTGTTTTACTATGTATCCAAGTACATTTATTGGTTTCGTTGAACTCTTTATTCTGATATATCAAACCATACACCTAAACTTGTTTAACAATGTTGTAAATTTCTATTCTGTAATTTTCTGACATGATTGAGACAGCAGTAGCTGAGAAGTCATTTCTTTAAGCTGTAGTCCTGATCTAATCAAAGATCTGTTGTGTGGAGAGACTACTAAGAGCTGTTATACATTATAAATAGAATTAGCTTTCAAAGTTCTCACATGGAGTGGTTTTTAAATTTGGAGACTGAGATACTAACCGTTGTGTCATCTTTGTCACTTTACCATGGTTAAAAATTGTAAGGCTCACCACCCGTAGCCTTCACATTGCATCAGTAAGACATAATAAAAGCAGAATCAAACCAATGTAACATCAGATAGTAAATTGAATGAATTTTGACTGATTAAATCATTTTCAGTGTACTGGGCCAGACTGAATTGCTGAAACAGTTCAGGCTATTCGACCAGATCGTCCCCCAACTTACCTTCGTATAGGACTAGAACAGAACATAATAAAATATATTTACAAAATGATTACTTCAAGAGTAAATCATGCAAGACATTACTATTATTTGCAATGTCAAATAAAATATCACTGTTTGCAATCAATACCAGAATACCTTTCTCATAATTCATCAACATTAATTCTTCCAAATGTTTTTGGGATAATGAATTCCTCAAATTATTCTAGATGAATTTCAACTTCGAAAAGGAACATTCACAATCATAACTTTAGGGATGGATGTAGTAAATATATATTTATATATTTTTACTAGATAGGGTCAACATATGAATTACATTTGTGTAAGAATAAGTAACAACCCTAAGTACAATTTCTGCATGTATGTTGTTCACATAAATTATAATAGTCATCTTCATTGTTTTCAGCATTAGTTGTAGTTATGTCTTCGTTTAAGATTAGGTAGTGCCAATGATAAACTTTTCCATTGCCTCATGAAGTCGAAGAGCTTGTTTTTGAGAACTTCTGTTTCAACTTTCAGATAAGATGTTTATAATTTGTTTTTGGAGAACTTCAGGTAGTAATTTTGTCTGTAGTATAGAGAAATTTTCCGGGGTGGAAGAATTCAAAACTGCTGTACTGTCCACTGTGATGTGTAAATCTTGACTAGATGATGTTGATAACATTATCGAATGTTACATTGTATACATTATTTCTGAATTCAGTCACTGCACATTTATCTCTTACATTAAGGTCCCATGTTGTGTCGATTTGAATTGAAAATATTTTCACTGTATTTTATTTCTTCTGCAACTTTTTTCTTTATGCGTTTGAGAATTGTCATAATTGAATTTGCTGATGTTTTAGATAGAAATATATAAGGTTGCCTCTTCCATTAGAATTCTTTACATTTTTATTTGAGCTAGACTTTGCTTTGTGACATTCTCTCTGCTCGTATGTGTTCAAAGAAGCTGATCAAATTTCAAAACATGCTACACAGTTTCTAAACTAATTTTTCTAATCTAAATTTTTTCTCTCAATATTATCATTGATTAGAGTCTATGCAGCTTCATTATAACTGTCTTCTCCATGGCTTAATACACATTTTTAAATTCCTTTGATTGTCTCAGTTATACGAGTAGTGATTATTTTCAATTCTGAATCTTCTTTCGGCAGCAGCATCGGAAAACAAAAACATATCCGCATCTCCATTTTCTTTTTGTATCAGGTAAACTTCACAACTGATATATGTAATTTTATCTTTTTGTATTCTTTCAATCACTTGTTAATATGCTTAACAGATTAATTGGACCACATTGCATCGAAACCTACTTTATCATTCAAAAATATTAAATGTACACAATAGTGCAAAGTATATGTTGAAGAATTTAACCTCGGCATTTATTTTTCTTTTTTGAACCAAAATTCACGAAAGTGAATTAATTTTGAATTTGATGCATTACTGATGATTCATACTGTATTGAAGGCTTTTTCAAAAATATCTCATTATTTTTTTTGTTTTTTTTTAAAAGAAAAATGCACTATTTGGCAGCTGCAATTTATCTCTAGTCTCGATTAAATTACATGTAGTAGTTTCGACAATATTTTCGTCTTGGTTCTTCAACTGATGTTCTTGCAGCACTGGTACCTATGTCACGTTATGTATCCAAAAAGTTAACTAATTTAAGTTTTTTGTTATTTGTGATGTAATTTTTGGTATCTACATTACTTTTTTTTTTTGTCCTGTTGGCTGATTTGAATACTTGTGTGATTTGTTTTCTTGTTCCAGCAAAGAAATTTTCTATTGAATGTCAGGACATTACAGATAATTAATATGAAGTTGCCAATTTAATCATAAATTTACATACTTAATTACTTAATACAAAGGCATATTTAATTTGAAATTTTGGAAGTGGAACTTTTATACAAAACAATGTAAATTTAATTTTTAAAATTAAATTTACATTGCAAGCAGAAAAAACAGACATCAATTATTTGTGGAAAGATAATAATGACAGATACTTATTTCATCATATCTGTAAAAAACATATTTACTTTGTAACTGCTTTGCCATATCAATTTCAAATGGGTCATATATGATGCACCATAAGGACCAGCCCTAATATATGGGAATGGAATTGTAGCTCGTACTTACAAATAATATAACTAAATCCTCATCTCAAGTCCTATTCATCTATCCATTAGAAAGAGACGACATTTGTAGGTTTACTTATTTTAATATGTCTTGTAGTCTACAGCATCGGTTTGCACCATATTTAGCGTAAGCTGAATAGATACTCATGACGGACATTGAATTTGAGGGAGATTTGGGCCATCGTGTCAGCCCAACAAGCGCCAATCTTCCATACCTTTCTATTATGGGCCAATTGTTTTGTTGTAGTGTTGCGCACTGCTCGAATCAGTGTATATGTGTATATATATATTATAATATTCTATTCCTGTGTTCATTCAGTAAAAAATGTTCTATTCATTACAGTTTTAATCATTATAAAGATAGTCTAGGTAAGGGAATTATTGTTCAATATACAATGTACCTCTTGCATATATTGTATCACTGCCTTGTGGATCATGTCTAGGCACTCCTGGGGCACCTGCCCATCAGACGTTAACTCAACTGCCTAGTGCCTCAGTTTGACCATGCTTATATATCCATGACAGTGATCTCAACAATAAATTTTTAAATTACACCTTATTGTGACAGAGGTATTTTACACATTTTTAGAACAGTTTTGAGGCCATTTATTCCATGTTTAAAATGTAAAGACCAATTTATTAGTGTTCAATCTAATAATATTGTTTCTGCACTCCATGTCTGCATCACATTTGCCATGATAGAAGGGTTTTTCATAATATTTTTAGGGGTATTTCTTGCCATTCCTCTTCTGCTATTTTCCGGAGTCCATTAATTATAGTAGGTTTTCACTTAGATAGACAAAGTGCGAAATGTCAGGAAAATGTGCATGAATATGTTGCAAAGATATACTCACAATAATAATGTCAGTTTTCTTTTTTTCAATGCATGCAGTGGTAGATTTAGAGTATGACTAGTGACTTGCAATTTTCCAGTTTAAAAGTTGTTGAAATAAAAATATTTCATATATTGAGTATAAAACATTCTTCTCATAGTATAATTAGTTGATATAATCATTTTTTTCCATTCTTCTTTCCTTGTAAAAGCAATGATTGATGATTTTATCATTTCTATTTATTAAAATTGCTTATTTTGCTCTCTAAATTTTTTTTGTACCAAATATTTTAACATGTTGGTTAATCACAGAAGATCATTTCTCCCCATAAAGCTCAAAAATGATTCATTCAATTCAAAGCATGTTTACATCCACCAGTTTGATAAAAGAATAAATATGAAAGTATAAGAGGATAATTTTTACTTCAAATAATAGTGTTGCTATGAATTTTTTTCTAAATTGTTTGCATTTTTAAATCCATTATCCAAATAATTCCAAAATTACGTAAACACCCTCAGTGTTTTGTTATTCTGATCACTTTTTCAGGTGTATATTATTATAGCTGTATATTTTGGATTAAAGCAGGGACTGAATTCAAATAAATTTAAACTTGCAGTCTCGATGTTTAATTTTTTTTCCTGTGCATTATTTGATAAAATCTTGCTTCATTCTTCAAATCCAATGTCAAATTTTGATTGTGATTATAGCAGACATTTGATTAACTTACCAGTTTGACTTATGAACCACTTTTCACTAACATTAGATTGATAATAATTTTCTCTTTGAATATATTAAGTAGGGATCTATGTTATGTCTCAAATCCACAAGTTGATGGTAGATTGAGTCAATTCAAATTAACAATATCTTTTTTTTATGGGGATGATCATTCAATTAAACATCAAAAAGGACTACTATTAATAGAATGTATATTAAATTGTTCAACTTAATCTAATAATAAATGTACTTATTAATTATTTTATGCAAAATAAATTGAAACTTCAAACTAGAATTCGTATCACTTTATTGAATTTGTATGAATATTTCTTTCTATTTTAGAGAACGAATCAACAAACTCATGAATGAATCTTTGATGTTGGTGACTGCCCTGAACCCTCATATTGGATATGATAAAGCTGCCAAAATTGCCAAAACTGCACATAAAGAAGGAGCAAACTTGAAGGAAACAGCAATCAAATTAGGATATTTAACTTCTGAAGAATTTGATAAATGGGTCCAACCTGCAGATATGTTAGGTCCTAAGTAAAAAAAAAAGTTCCTTTATGAAAAATCGTTTGTTTTTATACAAAAATCTGACATTTCCAATTTTGTTACAAAAGTGGAATAAGAAGTAAAGTATTTTGTTTGTATTTTACAATGTAAAATAAAACGTATGTTTTGCACAGATTAATTTTCTTGTGTGTTTTTTCCTTAAAACAGATGCTTTTTTTTTAATAAAAACTTTTTTATCAGATGCCATAAGTTGGTTCTGAAAATTCAACCTATTTCACAAAAATGTTCATCTTAGAAACCTTAGTTAACTGGTATCTAAAATGTTAATGTATTTGTTGCAGGATTAGGTTTCACAAAAGCATGTAAAATAACGGGCATTATTACATGTGTTACTCACTATAGGTAGGAAGTTTCCATATGACTGGATGCAAAAATTTGGCAAATGAATGCCAAATCTTGTGTCATTTCTCATTCGAAATTATGAATATCTGTTGCCAATCCATTGTTTATCTCTAGATTGTTATATAATTAAAATAAATAATTTATTAGAAACTTATTGATTTCATACTGAAAATCTAAAAACATCTTTTCCATGCTGGTACTTACTCAAAGAGTATTATAGATTAACAATGGATATAAATTTGATCAGTTTTCCTTTGATGTTAATCTCAAACTTTTGCCAAGAATCCATAAAAGTAATTCCTATTAGTCCTTAGTCAAACCAAGTCCATGTTATTTCCATAGACTGCTCTATCAGAATTAAAATTTATTTTTGTGGAATGAGATTATTAGACATTATCCATGCTTGAAAACCATCTTTTATATCCATTTCCAAAAGGTATATTTCATATATTTTCTGGATCTTCATTTTGAGCACCAAACTGTGTCATTTCATCTTTTTAAATCAATATAATTGATAAATGAGGATTCCTTTAATATGATGTGCACTTTAGTTCTTAAATAACTGTTATATCAATAATGCTTTTTACTAACAAGAAACATTTTCCATATATATATATATATATATATATATATATATATATATATATATGATTGGATGTGGAGAATATACATAGAAAAAAAACCGATTAAAATTTCAGAATAATTGAATGTTTTACTTCAGAGTTTGGCCGTTGCAAACGGAGAAAGTCAATAAGGCGTTGGTCCACCTCTAGCCTTGATACAAGCTGTCACCCGGTGTGGCATAGACTGATAAAGTTTCCGAGTGGTGTCCTGCCGAATTTCGTGCCAAATTGTCTCCAACTGTTGGGCTAAATCGTCAACATTCCGGGATGGTTGCAATCGCCTTCCCATAACGTCCCGACCCATGTAGTTACCGGGTATGACAGAATAGTGCCCCTGTAGCTGATGCATGTCGTAAGAGGCGACTCAAATGGGTACCCAGTGTCTGGGGATATAGCTGGGCACTCTGCCATTGAGGATTATATCGGGGGACCTCTGGGACTTGCCTTCTTCAGGTTAGTACGGGCATCATGAAACCGAGGTACCCTGTCATCTTTTTCTTTCCTATGGGATTTACTGTCTTTGTTAAACACGGGTGACGAACACCCGGATTACCCTGCGATCCTTCTCTATTTTTGATCCTCCATCTTGCAAACCCATTTTTGCCTCCCCCCCCCCCAATTTTTTCACGTCTAGACCACAGTTAAATCTTGTTTGGCGCAGCATAGCCACATCTGGCTCTTGTGCCCATAACTTTCAATCTCTCCCACAACGTCCCAAATGTGCTCTATGGGAGAGAGATCAGGCGACCTAGCTGGCCAAGGAAGTGTGGGAAAGCTTTCAGGCAATTCATAGCAACACGTGCCTTGTGAAGCCGGGCATTATCTTGTTGAAAGGTACGCCCTGGATTTCACTAAAGGAACGTTAACGCAACCGGTCTAACCACGGTGAACTCTGTAACAGTTTAAGTGTTTCTGAATTAAAAAATTCTCTGAACCAAAAGTGTTCTTTAAAAAAATTCGTCTGAATTTTACGAGTACTCCAATTAATTATTTTTTTTTTAATGAAGTATTTTAAGTGAAAAATTATTATCCACCCAAGCATCTATTGTTTTAGTTTCCCCAAAAATATCATACCTGACCACTTTTCAAAAATTTATCTTGTTTTTGCACCAGTTACGAATTTAATTTTCAAAAATACGTCATAATAAATTTCTCCTGAGTTTTTTAAGGGACTGAAATAAAATATATGCAATATATGTATGTCTGATGCCTGCTTTCACCACTAATGAACTCAATTATTAAAAATATGTCGTAATAAATTTCCCCCAATTTTTTTTTATTGGATTGAAGTGAAACTAATATAAAAATTAAGCATTTTATTTACTTATTGATTTATGTATTACCTTAAATCATGTAAGCTGGAATCAAGATATGATTGAAAATGAATAACATTATTCAAAATTTTAAAGACAGCTGTGAGGTAGCCTTTTTTTTCTTTTTATTGCCTCAAGAATTTCAAACTGTGCCTTTTTAGTTTGGCTTCCTTCTTGGAATGTCTTAGGGGGCTATTGTTTTAGCCTTGGGTGGCCTTCTGGGACGCTTTCAGCGTACTAGATCGCTTCAATTTTTTATCCTTCAATTTTAATTACTTTTAGCTGAAATGTATTCAATTTGATAATTTATCGTTTGCTTTAATTCTTGTATTTAATTGAATAATTTGATAATAATTATAAAAATAAAAGCGCACTTTGGTTGGCTAAATCTATTCTTTGCAAAGTTTTGCATATAATTTTTCAATTGGTTTTTATAAATATTTGTTTCAGTTACTGCGTTACACTATCGTTTTTCTTTTTTTAGACGTTCGCTAAAAAGTAAAAAAGACCATACGTTTTTATAATGCTTACAATATGCTTTCATAGGGGCGCAATCTTTTAATTTTGCTCGGAGCGCTTCAAAGGCTAAATCCGACCCTGTTCGCATAATTATCGGCAATGTTTTAATATGCATAGGAAACCTGATCTGATGGTAGTTGCTTAGTAACAAAAATGATCATAATCCTGATGCAAATATCTCCTGTAGTACTTGCCACAGAATTATACAGCTGAATGGTATTTGTTATGACCTGAGTTGGCCATAATCCTATTTATTGCATCCTTGTGAACAAGGATCTAAATCTACCACCATTTTGTGCAGAATTGTTAATTTCTTCCCGGAACTTCTCTCGAATGCCCAGGGCCGCGGTAGCCTAGTGGTCAAGGTCGTGGACTCGTGACCGGCGGTTTTCGTTCAGTCGCGGGTTCGATCCTTGGCCGTCAAAGACCCGCCGTGTAGCCGGGGCTGATGCACGTTAAATCTGTTCGGGGCCCAAAGTCCTCCCGTTGGCGTGGTGTGGATGTTAGGAGAGGGGGGTGCCAGCTCAGGTGTCGTCCTCGTCACTTGACCGAGGTTCAAAATTACGAGGTCCGTCGCCAATAGCCCTCGTGTTGCTTCTAGTGCGACGTTAATAAAAACTAAACTAAACTCTCGAATGCCCATGAAAATATTCGCGTGTTTTCTATAGGCATACGCACCAATGACCAAATCCTATAGACGATTTTTAGCAATTATTTTAATAATTTATCGGATCCTTATCCTGATTGGTTCAGTTGCTATAACCGAGCTCGCGGCCGGTGTTCTTTCCGTCGAAATGTGAGCTCGAGTCCTGATTCCACTACATACCACGTGGCTGATGCAGTTAAATTTGTGGGGACTCTGATCTTCTCTTTGCGTGGTGTGGAAGTTTGCAGAGGAGGTAACCAGTTTAGGTGTCATCCTCACCTTTTGACTGATGTAAAAAAACTAAGTCATTGCTTTTATGAATGATATGCATAATTTTATACAAAATACCAGTTTCAGAAAGATATTTTTAAATGTAAATAAAATGCATTCAATTTTATTTTTCATTTCAAATGTTTTTTTTATGTTTCATTTGCACATATTTGTTTTATTTTAAGTCTGGGTAGGTTTTCTTAATCGTTCCCACAGAAGGTTAGTTTTTATTAACATCGCACTAGAAACAGCACGAAGGCTATTGGCGACGAACCTCGTCAAACTTCCATACCAACGGAAGGACTTTAGGCCCCGAACAGATTTAACGTGCATCAGCCCCGGCTACACGGCGGGTCTTCTGCGGCCAAGGATCGAGCCCGCGACTGAACGAATCCGAAACCATGACCACTAGGCTACCGCGGCCACGTTAAAAATAGAAAAAAATTATTCTGCCTAATCCGAATCAATGTATGATGCGTCCTGAGACCTAATATGCATATGCAAAAATTATATAATACATGTCAATGGCTGAAATCACGGTTCAAAAAAAAAAAAAAAAATTTCTTCTTTCCTCCAGTGGTCCCATGATCCGAAAGAAGAAATTAAAAATGATCACTGATGAGAGTTGGC
>BMAW01060325.1:247697-441803 GCA_019974015.1 Nephila pilipes | reverse complement strand
AGGGGGGTGCCAGCTCAGGTGTCGTCCTCGTCACTTGACCGAGGTTCAAAATTACGAGGTCCGTCGCCAATAGCCCTCGTGTTGCTTCTAGTGCGACGTTAATAAAAACTAAACTAAACTCTCGAATGCCCATGAAAATATTCGCGTGTTTTCTATAGGCATACGCACCAATGACCAAATCCTATAGACGATTTTTAGCAATTATTTTAATAATTTATCGGATCCTTATCCTGATTGGTTCAGTTGCTATAACCGAGCTCGCGGCCGGTGTTCTTTCCGTCGAAATGTGAGCTCGAGTCCTGATTCCACTACATACCACGTGGCTGATGCAGTTAAATTTGTGGGGACTCTGATCTTCTCTTTGCGTGGTGTGGAAGTTTGCAGAGGAGGTAACCAGTTTAGGTGTCATCCTCACCTTTTGACTGATGTAAAAAAGTCATTGCTTTTATGAATGATATGCATAATTTTATACAAAATACCAGTTTCAGAAAGATATTTTTAAATGTAAATAAAATGCATTCAATTTTATTTTTCATTTCAAATGTTTTTTTTATGTTTCATTTGCACATATTTGTTTTATTTTAAGTCTGGGTAGGTTTTCTTAATCGTTCCCACAGAAGGTTAGTTTTTATTAACATCGCACTAGAAACAGCACGAAGGCTATTGGCGACGAACCTCGTCAAACTTCCATACCAACGGAAGGACTTTAGGCCCCGACAGATTTAACGTGCATCAGCCCCGGCTACACGGCGGGTCTTCTGCGGCCAAGGATCGAGCCCGCGACTGAACGAATCCGAAACCATGACCACTAGGCTACCGCGGCCACGTTAAAAATAGAAAAAAAATTATTCTGCCTAATCCGAATCAATGTATGATGCGTCCTGAGACCTAATATGCATATGCAAAAATTATATAATACATGTTAATGGCTGAAATCACGGTTCAAAAAAAAAAAAAAAAATTTCTTCTTTCCACCAGTGGTCACATGATCCGAAAGAAGAAATTAAAAATGATCACTGATGAGAGTTGGCGGGTCACGCACAGACAAAATAACATGTCTGGACAGGAAACTCCAATCAAATTGTCTCAACAAAATTTAAAAGGATTTATTTTGCTGTTTTACTTGTCTTCGGAGGGAGGGGGTACTTTCTTCGGATAAGTACAAACATTACTAACCCGAGGCACCGTACTGATGTTTTCCCTTTCCCAAAGGGTTTCTGTTACAACCACTCTCTTCAATAATAACGCCAAAAGTTAAAGCACCTTAATAATTAGCCCGAGAGAGGTGTCTCTTTATCCTAGTTGGTAGAGACGCAGCAAGCAATAAGCGACCAATCAACTTTTCTTCAGACCCAATGGTTCAGGGTTCGAAACACTGGCACTCCAAGATGAGCAACTTCTTCCTCCACGGAGTTGAAAAACCTCTAGACGCCGAAGTAGTGTCCCAGGGCGCAACCTAGCACTACTGGTTGCATATTCTCCCGACGTAAAATCTGTGCCTCTGTAAATCTAACTAAGACAATCGCACGTGAATCACAACTAGTGATATTCTGGCTACGGCTCACGTGTCGACGAGGCCGGCTACTCAATTCGAGACCAATAATGTGTCAAATGGAAAACTGCTCCATGCAAAACTCAATACAACAGGGAGAGGATGTGTATCAATTGAAGTAATGGCTGGAAAAGTGACTTTATCTACAAATTCAGAATGTTTCCCTTTGTATCATCACGATGATACTGGAGGAGGAGTATGCAGGGGCTCTCTTCAACAACAACGCCTTAATAACTACCCCAAGAGACGTCTCTTTTAGCCCAGTTGGTAGAGGTGCAGCAAAAAGCGACCGATTAACTTTTCTTCGAACCCACTGGTCCAGGGCTCGAAACACTGGCACACACACACAAACCGCTGCACTCCCCCCCCCCTTTCACAGGGCGGAAAAACACGAAGCGCAGAACTGTCTTTGGTAAGCAAGGGTGACGCGCTCACGGAATATCCCAGGAATCCTTCTCTATTTTTTCAAACCTCCTACTTGTCAATTTTTTTCTTTCGTTTTTTAAATGTCTGGATAATAGTTACATCTTGTTTGGCGTGGTATAGCCAGATTTGGCTACTGCACCATTAAACATCACCGTCACTCACTCATTGTTGTTTTACTTCAGAGTTGTTTGTTGTGTCCAAACATAAGATTTGAACTATCTACCGAACTGTAAGACTTTAGTTTTCAATTTGATTCTTTAGTTAATATGTAGTTTATTTTTAGATTAAGGACCATACGTAAGCATGAGAAATGAGCAAAATAAACATGGTTAAGTCTTATGAACTTTATAAAGAAATTAACAATTGTGCCGCCCCCCCCCCCAAAAAAAAAAAAAAAAAAAAACTCCATCCCTCCTTTCGATTTTGTGCCTCCCGCTCTCCATTCTTTGTTAACAATTATGTCATCGAAACATGTTAAACAATTACTAGCTAACTATACTATGGAATTTAAAATTCTTAAGGATTTTTTTTTTAATTATTTTTTTAAATATATGTTTGGAGCTCTGATTTACGCAACATATTTCAAAATGTTACACGCTATCTGTAGAAATAAAGCTCAATATTGCCACTCGTTATCTACAGAAACTTTCTAAATTTCGACCAAAATATTACTCCTGTTATTGATATGACTCGATTTATTTAGTTAAGCCGATAAGAATTTAAAAAAGAATTTTTTTTATAGATGAAACCAAAAGAGAGCATTTTAAATTATTTGGGTATACTTTGAAAATTTTCAATTTTGAAGGTTCGTCTATTTTGCAAATATGACAATGAAATATAAAACGTTTAAACTAATTCAAGTGTAGTAATTCCACAATTTAAAAAAAACGAGTACTTTTTCTTTTTTAAAAAAAGGAGTTATTTTACATAATATTCAAACAAAATAATATTCGTTGGAGAAATTTAAAACTTTCGGAAAGAAAAATGAGTGAGGAAATAAAATTTACGATTAATACACGAATAATAGGAGGGGAAAAAATGCTTTAATAAATCAAAGGAAAAACAGATTCAATACTTCCAAACTAGATTCTCTCGTGGACTTAACCCTCTATTATTAAGTCTGATCCTTGAGATATATAAGTAATTTTTTTTCTTTTCTCACTAGAGGTTTGCTATCTTATAACATACTTAGTTTTTATTTTAACAAAATGAGTTTTAATACAAAAATCAGTCGATATTACCTTCTTGCGCTTCATGTATTCATAAAAATATACATAAGCAGTGAATTTTAAAGATTTTGGGGAAGGGTGTAGAATAATGTAGTACTAAGCATATTTTTAAGTAAGTACCATTTTTAAAAATGGCAGCTGAAGTGCTACTATCGCCATTCCACGTTGACGCACGAGTATCCATATCTGTTGATTTATCACAGACGGAAGCATTCGTCCGCGTTTACTTTTATTTGTGCGCATTTAAAATGCTTCACACAAACGAAAATGCTACCGATTGTGTAATACGCGTTGTAATTCGTTTTCTGCATGCAAAAGACGTGAAAGCAGTCGAAATTGATGTGTGTGGACACCGGAAACAAAGCAGCGATCAATAAAATGGAGGCATTCATCCTCACCCAAAAAGAGTGAAACTCAAGCAAACAATTTCAGCATGAAAAATCATCTGTTCTGTTTTTTTACTGTGTGGGGATTGGGGGGGTTGCATGTGGACTTTTTTTTTTTTGCCTCGGGGGGGTGATGCAATAAATTCCAAGACCTAAACTAAACTGTGTCGTGCGATCCAAAGCAAGAGGATATGACGTGCTCAGTAAAGAGATTATTTTGCTCCATGACAATGCCCGTCCACACGTGGCTCGTCGAACCCGAGATCTTATCGCATCATAAGGCTGGGGATAGCATGATCTCCCTCAGTATGGCCCTGATCTGACTCCCAGTTGCTACCACTTGTTCCTTCATTTAAAAGAACATTTTGACAATTATAGCCATGATGACAATGACGATGTAGTAGTTTGGCCTTCAGGCGACAGACAGCTGTGAGGATGGAATACAGAAGTTAGTTGTACGATATGATACATGCCTTTTTAGCGGAGGTAATTATGTTGAGTAGTAGATTAAGATTCGGGATTTTTTTCATAAAAAATAGTAGAAGAAACTTCACTTGTTTTATTTTTAATATCTAAACAGTACTTACTGAAAAACTGCGCTTTTATAATACAGTTATAACTCTTCCATATAAAATTTAAATGGGTAATTAGCTCCACAAAAGCAATTCTTAATGGAAACCGTTTAAATGGAACGACAGAAAACTATTCGTTATGAGGTATCCTTTCACATTCTCGAATACTTTTTTTAGTTCTTCCTGGTTGAAAAATTCTAATTAAGAGCTTTTTAAAAAATTTACAGGCTACAAGAAGCGTACGTTTTTGAAGTAACTATCATTTTTTTTTTAAAATTCAGTGTTACTTATGTGAACCACTCTCTTTGAATGAATTTCCTAGTTTTTTTTTACCTTCATGCATTTAACTATCCTAGAATCTCCACCTCCCCTTTATAAGTTTCTCAACAAAACAGCAGAAAAGTCTATTTGATCATGATATTGCATCTAAGTATGTAAGCACCAGTGCCGTCGAGAAAAGGCGATCGTCCACAGATACAATGTTTCAGTTTCAAAACCCAGTACTGACGAAATTGATATTTCTTGTAAAAGTTTTGTTAAATTGTTCTCTGTTTTTCATTATAATTTTTAAAATCTTCAGAATATTTCGTTTCCCAGAGCAGTGTTCCGGAATATTCCACTGTAATTTTTACCACATCTCATATGTTCTCTCTCTGATAAGAGTTCTCGTCCATAAGAGTAACTACTCTTAGTTTATTAATAAACTACGTTATTAGGATATCGAATCAACCAGCTAAAACATCTAAGCGACAATATGAGTTATACATTTATAACGTGAGTAATCTTCGGAAAATTTTCTTTTAACAAAATGCATCTAGTTGACATCTGGGATCATGTATCTCAAACGCGTTAAAGGGAATCACATAAATAGAGGAAGCATGTAAATATCTAAAATACATGTGAAATTTCAATAATATGAACCATTTATTTATTAATTATGGCAGAAATAAATTTAAAAAAATTAATAAGATTAAAGAAAGTAGCTTTGAAAATTAATGCGTCCTGTCAAATTCCAAAAAAGCAATTTTTCTAATTTTGCGATCAGCAAAATTTGATTAAAAATTACATAAGAATGAAGATTCAAATTTCAAAAAGAAGTAAGGGAGAACAACGAATTTCTCTCGCCATTTTTAATGTACAATGCATTTCCTCAATTATCGCATTTAAAAACTTTCGCAGAAAGTACTCAAGAGAATATTTTTTTTTATTTATAATTAATATAAAACAAATGCTCAGATGAACTCCACTAGTAATAATCAGAGTCATGTAACACGCCATCTTTAGTTTCGTAACATGCCATCTTTAGCTGATGTGTTGTTTGCATAAAAGAACACAATTAACGCTCCTCTAAAACTACTTTATAAATTCAAAACGATTAACTTCACGAACTCGAATCTTGATTATACGTTACAAGGCCAGCATTTCAGATTGTATCTGACACAACAAATTTCCGTTCTGCACAGCAATGTTAAAAAGAGTCCTAACTCGGGACCCCGATTTTATTACTGGTAAGAGGAAGGTTCAAAAAGTACTTCTATTTGAAGACAGATGGCATCATCAAGATAAGTTATTGTTACCATTGAGTGCTGCCATCTATAAAACGGAACCGAAACAAATATGACATTCATGCATAAGTTAGTTTTGATTTAGTAGTCATTCGCTGAAAATCAAAATTTGATTGCTGCCGCATCGAGTTGTTGACGTTATTTTGCGTCGAATTGTCACCGTCAATGATTAATGGATCCATCGACATACACCGGAAACTTGATGAATAATTTTTGAAGCTCGAAAGGCGTCATGATCACGGATATTAGTAACTGAGACTCAGATAGCTGTCATGATGCTGACTAAAAACACGCAATTCCATTGCAACGAGTGCCATGTCTTGGATTTTCTAAGATTTTATTGAATGACCCTCGCAAAATCTTGACATCTGAAATGTACTGCGGTGGCCAAATAATATGTCACAAACATTGTTGAGACTAACATTCATCGCTTTGTAAGAAGTTACCGATACCATCAAAATTCATAGACTCGATGAAAATGAAATGCTAATATCATGGAGTTGTGGCAGATAATCAATATTTGATAGGCGTGTTTACACGTCTGAAAGATGACATCTATTTAAATTTCGAATAAGAGTGCCGCTATTAGTGTCACTATGAACATGTAAATCACGTTTGCTTTAAATATGCGATGTAAACCTTAGTGAGCGTTACTTATCTTCCAGATTGAGCGTTATGAACTAGATCAAAAATACCTTTTGGAGAGAACAGAAGGCTGTATTAGCACCTTACTGAATTTGAACGTGTTGTGATGAACTGGCGTCGGTGTTAATATTAAGAGCTGTAGAGATGCTATAATAATCAATCAAACATCTGTAACTTGTTTTTTCAGATTTTTAGAACAAGCACTATCAAAATTAATTAATAATATGGAGCGTTTACTTCATCGCGTTCTTAACCCAGTATAATATGGCGTATTCTACTATCTTAATAAATCTAGCCGTAGGCTTGATTTGGTCCAGTAGACTTAGTAACAGGATCTGAGTTAGGTATGTACTCTTAGAATATCGCCTTACAATAGCTCGCACCAACAAAGTGTTCTTGTCAATCTAGTTTATCCCTCCTAAATCGAATATCTTTCGATTTTTTCCAGTCTCTATATCTCATTCACTACACTTCTTTATATAAGAATGCTAATTTACATAAATCACGGTTCTTTTACAAGGCGGCGTTCTCATATTGAACATCGCAGTAAAGTATCCCAGAGGCTAATTAACGAAAAATACGCGTGAGATTCTATTACAGAGCCTGATTGTAGCCTTATTTTAATAAGGCTACAATAAGAGGGATTTTAATTTTTCCCAGTATTTCCTATAGAGAATTTATCTGTATTTGGCAGGGATGTATCCACAGCGCTTGATTATTGGCAACAGTGTTCACTGAAAGGTATTATCTCAAAAAGACAGCATTCTGGCCACACACAGGCCACGACTGAGAGGAAAGACAGAAGTGTACTCCTAATGGTTGAAGCTCATCATATTGCATCTGAAGCAGAAATTAAAGTCTTTGTCGGCACCGGAATGACATTGCAAACTGTAACAGATGGATTATTTGGGGAACAGTTCTGCAGCAAATAATGTCTTCCAATAGTTAAGTTACTGTAGCGTTCATGACACAAACTCCAAATCACTGAATTGTGTGACATCATCAGTATTAAACGTGCTTACTGGAGGGTGGAATAGAGATGTGTTCTCAGATGAGAGTTATTTCTATCTTGATGCCAGCGATGTTGGTTAGAAGAAACCGAAAAGGGCGATTGGAACCAAACTGTCTGTGGCGTTATGATCTGCGAAGCAATGAACACCAGGAGTGATGGTTTGCGAAGCAATTTCCAATGACAGCAGGAAAAATCGTTATCCCAAGCTTCTTGACAGCAAATTTTCATATCGGACCGGTTGTACTGACATTCTTGATCATTATTGAAGAGGATAACTGCTGTCTCCATACCACTTCTGTTACTCAATGTGCTCTACAGAATATCGACATGTTGCCTTGACCTGCGAGATTACCAAATTTTTCTCTTATCGAGCATGCATGGAACTTATTGGACGACAAATCCAGTATCAACCTCAACCAACACAAATAATAACTGATTAGACTGGCGAAGTGTAACAGCCCCGTGAACACCATTCCACAAAATGTCATACGCACTTGTATGACTCAATGCATGCACGTTTCCATATTTGCATACGAAATCGTGGTGACCTCAGTGGTTATTAATGTACAATCATTTCCTATTGAAATGGCTTTCCCCGCGCATATTTTAACCCATGACCTCGAAATTTTAACCCCAACAATATATATATCTCAATCTATTGAATCTATTTACTTCAATTTCATTCCTCTTAACTAATTTCTCTTGGTTAGGAGGTTTTCATTTACCATTGGTGTATAATCCCACAGACATAATAAAACAAACATAAGTTTGTATACATTTTTCAGCTTATAAATACTCTTGTACATATATCAACATTAAAAACTTTTTAAAAATTCTAAAAACATCTGATATTTTTTTTTATTTTAATATGCAAAGTTAAATATTTGTATAGCGTCTGCCTTTCGTTATTAAACTCCACAAATATCTTAAAATCTAATAGCCAATAAGTTCTCAAATTCAATTGAAGAGAACTTCCGAAAAAAGACAACGCAGTTTATTTAACTATCTGCGCATGATATGTAAAGGCTCTCTCTCTCTTTGTCGAATCCCTCTTAAATCCCTTTAAGCTTATTTCTTTTAAGCAATAACGTCTTAGCTTACCAACTCACTCGCACCGATTGAGACACTTCTTGAATGTAGCATTTACGATTCCTATCACTCCAACCAGGAGCAGCTTCTAACCGATTTCAATACAAATGATTAATTACAATAATTCATTCCACATTCCAATTTAAGAACATTTGTCAGCTTGTCATTATCATATGTCTCCCTTCTTCCTCTAATTTCTGTTTCGTTAATATATATATATATATATATATCACTATCCATAATTCAATTCATTACACTTTTTATCTTCGTATAACTTACCTGTCATGCTTCATTTTTCTGACAATAAGTTGTAATTTTAAGCAATTCAAATTTCAAAAAGTCCTAGAAATTAGTGAATAAAAAACTGTGAATAGGCCTCTGCCACTGCATATTTAACTTTTGTTTGTGAAGTTTCTCGTGTTGCTGAAGGCCTTTGTCATTTAGAGATCATCCATTCACAAAAGTAGTTTAGTGATCATCCATTCACAAAAGTAATTTAGTGATCATCCATACACAAAAGTAATTTAGTGATCATCCATTCACAAAAGTAACCTATTGATCAAGGCATCGAGCTCGTGGGTCGCTGCCAGCACTATTAGAAAAGATGTCTATATCTTCTGGTATGCTTTCTGAATCGTTTATTGAGACTTCATCTAAATTCGTTGAATCAAAATCGGGTATCACACGGGGAAAATATGTATGAAACTTCATTATAATTCAGTGTATTACTATTCAAAGTACAATAGGAGTGAATTGAAATTTTTTTTATATAAATACTATGAAGGCCGACAAATAAATACTCTACCATGTTCCAAAAAGCAGAAAATAGGTAAACAAATAATGCAGTAAATGTTTGTTACCACCCCAACAATTTCTGTCAAAAACATCTGAAGCATGTAATGACGAAATAGAAATCAGCATAGTAAGAAAATATACTAACATGGTTATAAAAATTTCCACTTACTGTCAACAGTGTGTTGTACTCTGTAGACACCAACTAAGCAAAATAAAAGAAAGAAAATACGGAAACATAGATAAATCAGAACACACGTAAAAGATTATGATTGGGCAAGTCAGTTTCGGTAAGCCAGTGTCTGGCACGAGTAATAAGAATCTATGAATCAAGCGAATGTTGGTGGATAAATAATTGAGTAAATGTCCAGGTTTGAGTAAAAACGAACAGTAGACCACCAAGCCTAATGGTCAAAAGCAGGTGAGAAGAAGGTAATGAGAAAATGAAAATCGACATACTGAGGAATACATACGAAAAGATGTAAAAATTTCTACCTTCGGTCATTAGTATCTTGCATACTGCAGACTCCCTAATGAGTAAAAAAAAAAAAAAACTTTTTGAAGGAGGAAAACGTAAAAGGTTGCAATTCCCGTGTTACGCGCGGGGAAGTCAATTTTGGGAAGTGAATGCCCGTCTCTGACATGGGCATATCATACAGGGGATTAATAAACAATCTTTCAAGCGAATGTGTCCACGAAACAAGTAACACCGATAAAAAAGAGTTTTTTGAACATGGTTTTCCTTTCAAACTTCATACTTTGCGTAACAAAATTTTTATACCTTAAATTTTAAGAGCTAAGGGGAACGTTGAGTCAAATTGAATTTATTCAATAATTAGTTTTAATAATTTATTTTATTATTTGACGTTTATTGAATTTATCATCTAAAATAAATACGTGTAAAACTTTTTTGCTCAATTAAGCTATATTTAATTAAAATTAAAGCAAACGTTAAATTATGTTATTAAATTGAATATATTTAAGCTAAATGTAATTAAAATTAAATCAAACGATAAATTATTAAATTATGGATTTGATGACTTGGCGAGAAACTTTGGGTAAAATTTAATTCTTTAAATAATTAGCTTTAATCAGCTAATTTTTACTAATTGTAATTCAATTATCGTATTGTCATCCCAAACAATCGGGAAGAGAAAATTTCAGCTCAATTGAGCACTTTAAAATGTAAGAAAAAAGCTTTTAAAGTTTTGACCCGGATAAAGTTACAATGTGAGTTGAAGAAAACCCATAAAATAAAGAAGTCAATATGACGCTTAACAAAACATTTCAGTCAGAGACAAATATACATCATGACAGGTGTTGCATGATCGGTCAAAACGAAAGCCGGTTATATTGAGGACAATAACAAGATCTTTGTTCATGGAATGCTTCGAAAGACATTCTCAAGATTATGTATCGATATCGGATAACAGAGTTTCTGGAAAGTATGTATTTCCTTTCGCTTTGGAAAGAATCGAACTAGCATGTTTCTTACACTTTGTTAAATAACTGCCAATAATAGTGTAGTTGAAAAAATAGATTCAGTTGAACAGAGAAGCAATATTACACAGCAACGGAGGGTTGGGGTGGATCTCAAATTGGTAAAGAATTATAAGATTACCGCTTTCAGAGAATGCCATTGCAGAATAAAGTTCTATAAACATTCGAACGGTCACAATTTCTGGAGTCACATCACGAACAGTGAAGAGTAGTCTCTTGGAAAATGATCTCTACTTTAGCCCTCCCTTGGCATGTTTAACAGCATCGAAGTAGTTAAAAGTTGTATGGTGCAAAATTCGATTAGAGAACAGAATGGAACGTTGTCGATCCTTTTGAAAAGTTAACGATTTCAATATTCTTAAGTAGATCAAAAAGAAATTTAATGTTCGAGCGGATCATTCTAAGCACCATGGTGAAGGGTTACTGCAAACTATCATCCTAAAAATTTCTATGATCTATGAGGATCATTAGTTCAGAATCTAAAGCGCTCGCCCCTGATCGCTTTTTTTCTTCTCTTTATTATACACACGCATACACATATGTGTGTAAACATACGTATGCACACGTATAAAAACACCAGTAACTTTCTTACTGTACAAACACATACACACGTGTGTGTGTGTGTACAGTGAGAAAGTAAGAGAGAATTATTGCTAATTTTTTTCAGCAGCAATTCAAACGCTAAGAACTAATTATACTCGAAAATAATAAGTTAACAATTCACAACTGAAAAACTTTCCCAAAAAAAAGATGAAAATAGTCTTAAACTGAATTCAAGTAGACACTTCTAGCTTTTTTCAGCTTTTGCCATTCGTAACTTCTAAATGCAATTAACATCATTAAAAATTTTAATGGAAAGAGAATGACTTTCTCTCTACTATGTTATCTTGTTTTTAACTTCTAGCAAATGCCCTTCCTTTCCATCGCAGTATGAAGAATATGGACTGATACAATCAGAAATCAATTAGAACTCTAAAATCAATAAAACAACGCATAGAATTAAATTCTAGTAAACTTCACTTTTTAAATGTGGGATAAAACTGTAACTGAGATTGTTGACGCCTCTCGCCATCTACATACCCATCTGACAGAGTTCTTTTGCGATGAGAAAGAAAAAATGTCATCAAATTAAACATCAGTAACTGGTAGTAGTTTTGAAAGATTTCTCATAAAAACTCGCATTTTATTTACCCATATATAGCACATCTATTTATGGTCCATCTTCAATGCAAAAATCTTTGGATCGGATAGCATCATGTAAAAAGACGACGCCCATGTAGTTCTGATTTCGCAACGAACTTTGATGAACAAAGTACTCTGCTGCATTCTAACCATTGAGATCACTCTATTTGGACTGTTTTGCACTCTATCAATTTGGATTTATTTTGTTTGAACTATTCCTAAGACTTCAAGGCTACACACATTTGAAGAAAAAGGTGAGCGAATCGTACACTTTGTTTATTTCAGTTTACATGCAAACGTTCTTATATTTATAAAATAGATATAGTTAACAAATTAATAAATGAACGCCTATACGTACTAGAATAACGCAAATAATAACGAAAATTCAATTATATGTCGGAGGAAATGATGATGATATTTTTGGCATTTCAGAGTTACAAAAACAATTAATCTCAAATTAACTTTCTCTGAATCTTCTTAATCCATAAATAGAGCATTATTAGCAAATGCTTCTGAATTTTCTCTCAATGCGGAAGCAAATGCATTCTAAGAATACTCGGAAAAAATTATTAACATAAAATTTTAAATTAAATCTTATGGCAAACGCCATAAATTTAATCAAAATGTTACCACTTCTACACAGATACAAGTAGCCTTCCTACACAGCACCGCTTCTTGCACAACACAGCTTCATTTTAATACGATAGTATAAATTACGAGAATCCTCCTATAACACTGCTATCTGTAACTCGGTTTCGCTCTGACACAATAAGAAACCTTTGTACAACGCTGTACTTCTATAACATCAGGTAACATTATTTTTGTTTAATACATTTAAAAAATGAATTATCATAAAATAATGACGGGAAGGAAGAATGAATTATAGTGGATGTCACTAGACACATACTGTGACGTTTTGTTTTGATGTGTCTGACACGACTCAGCCACATAAAAAATATCTCAAAATAAATAAATAAAATAATAAAATATATATTTATTAATATTTTATTATCGGACTCCATAATCAGAAAATGAAATCGAAAAATGGCGAAACGCGAGCCAATAAATAAATTTTTATTCTTGAATTGCATTCGTTTTGGTTACACATCTGTGAATGGGTGTAATAGTGACTTTACATGAAAATGTATAAGCAAATCATCTAAAAGAATAAAGTGGGATGCGATATCGTTGTATCATATGGATCTGTTGCAAAATACGATCCCATTCGAGAGGAAGTGATTCTCTGGGTCTCATGTAACACGATTTCAGACACTATATGGCATTTTCTAGGACCTTATTTACCATATTAGAGGAAGATTATCTGTTTTGATAAGTCAAAACTCATCATATTTGCCTATAAATATTCCAGAAGCTCCATTACCGAAATTTTCTGGAAAAAATTTCTTAAAATTTTAAATTATAATAGAAATGAAGTATTAGGTCTTGCTATCAAACACAGAAACACTAAAACTTTACAGCGCAACTGTGGAACTAAGTGCATGTGAAAAGTAAAAGTTCCAAAGATGCTTGAAATTATATCGTTTGTTATTCTTTTAAATAACTAAGCATTTATTTGATAACATTGGAAAAGCTGGTTCATTCGATCCAAGGTCTTATACAAATAGGAAAAATAAATCGAAAACGTTGATTATAAATAAAATAAAATACTTCCGTTCAACAATACATTTTGTGTCATCAAAACCATCCACTTTTCAAATGCGAAGTTCTTTTTGTTTCATTGATAAGATAAATGAGATAATATTACAAAATAATTATTTAAAACATCTATAACGGTTATTAAAAAGCCATTTACTTAAACATTGTCATCTATAAATAATTCACTTCTCTGCAATAAAATATACAACAGCAAGTTCAAACCACATTAACTCAGCTTACACATAGCGGGGATCTAAATCCAAATGTATAATTATTTTGAATTCAAGTCGAAAACAATTTCTCGGGTTCATTATCACATATAAATTGAATAAACAAAAATGTCCTTCTGTCAACAATTGTCGTTTGGATTTTACATTGCCCAACAAGTACTTCCTTATACACGCGTCTAACTAGATTCTGGTAGCATGTCAAAAACTGTTAAAGCTCCCGTCTACCAGCCATTTTGATTTCACGAACGTAATGTCAATCCAATGGAATTTCGACTACCATTCTCAAATATTTACTATTAGATCTATTTGAATGCAATAAAGTACATCTGAAAGAGCAAAAAATAATGAAGGCTTCTGCGGAATTACTATTTCCTCCGATTTTTAAAAATATTTTTAATCCTACTTTAATGATTCGTTTGCGAGTTTTACGTTTTTAAAACATTTTTAAAAATCGGAGGGAAAAAGTAATTTCTACATTCATTATTTTTTGCTCCTTCAGATGCTCTTGATTACATTCAAATAGATCAAATAGTAAAGAATTGAGTACGGTAGTCGAAATTCCATTGGACTGACATTACGTTCATGAAATCAAAATAGCCGGTAGACGGGGGCCTTAACGTACATATTACAAACAGCTTAGATAAGTGGTGGGCAAACAATGGCCATCTTCAGATTCAATCCGGCTCACCTCAAACTAAAGAAATATCTTTATTAGCCTGACATATTTACGATATTACTGTACAATATATAATATTATATATTAATTATTACTATATTACTGTACATAATAATACATAACATATATTGTACAGAGCTCTCGTACCAAAACTGAAAGGAATGTTTCGTGATTGGCCCGGTAGAAACAAGTTGATTTAGAAGAAGTGTATATGTTATCTCAGTATTTCATTGACATTTACACTTCGCATTTTAAGCTCCGCCCAACGGCTTTCTGTTGTGATACGAGATAACAAAACTTATATCATTCTTTGAAAATTTCCCAGAAAGCGATATTAATTGATAATTCTCCAAAATAAATGAAAGCATTCTTTTTTTTTTTTTTTTTTTCTTTTTCTATTTTTAATGAGTATGGAAATTTTAGTTTCACAGTAAAGTTATCTTTTCTATTTCTAATAGCAATTATTGATGAAGAACTTTAACGGATGGTTCTTCACAGCGAATGGATGAATGCTTTTCTATACTTGATTGTGGGAACAAGATTTAATATTAGAGATTGAGTTTATCGTTGAATGAAAAGATGGCGGACAGATAACGTCATTGTAAGTAGTGGTGAAATTATAAAACTAAAAAACGTAAAGTTGATTCAGAATGTCGTGCTTTCAAAGATTAAATGGACCAGGAAATATTTTTTTTACAGATGTAAAGGATAAATAAGTGTGTCTCATCTGCAATGAAGCTGTAGAACTCATTAAAGGATTAACATTACCCGTCACTTCACATCAATGCATAAAAAATTTCAAAAAACAAAACAAAAAGCAGAAAATCTTTGTATAGAACTATCAGGATGATAAAATTGTGTTAAGAAATTGAACAATATTCAGGAAGCAGCTACACAAATGCAAGTTATATTGAAGTAAACTATATTGCTAAAAATAATAAAGCTTTCAGTGATGGAGAGTCCGTAGAACAATGTATGCTCCAATTTCGGGATCTCCGTGCAAGAAAGAATATTTTGAGACTGTAAGCTTATCTCGGAAACTGTGACTTCTAAAGTAAAAATTATCATACAATTCTGATATCATAGCTAGAGTCAAAATTGGCCAGTTTAAATTCTGCTTTATATTACTGAATGAAAACACTGATTTAAAAGATACTGCTTAACTAGTGTTATTTGTTAGAGGTGTTGACGAGAATTTTGAAATTATTGAGGAACTGGGTTACATGCGGTCGTTAGAGGAATTTAATAAGATGTGGCATTTTTTGTGAATTTCTGGAAGGGCTTTCAACTTTGAAAGTACTTTTAACAAACATGTTATATTGCAACCAATGAAGCGCCAAATATAAGAGGGGAAAAAATCTGTATTTCTTGAACTCTTTAATCAAAATTATCCCGAAAATAATCTTGTATTTTTACATTACGTTAAGATGCCCACTGTAAATCTGTATTGAATATGAAAGTTGTGTTGCTTGTTGCTTCTATCACTTTGCAGGACAGTATGTTACCATCACAGCAAATCCATGAACCCGTAAATTAGGAGTCATGGCAAGGATGTGAGGGTTGCGGCTTTATTAGATGCAAGAATTCTAGGCTCCAGAGGAAGAAATCAAACTTTTGCCTTAACAAAGGGCAACGCCATCGCAGATATCCTGGAATTTTAGATCCAGATCAAGGTCCCGAGACAACTCTGATTCAGTACCCCCAAAGGTATTAATTTATATGTGAACTTGGAGGACTTTGCGACCGCGACCGTATTTAATGTGCTCCAGCCGCCATTAGTGTACACGATGGATCTTCGGTCGGTGTAGTCTATATATTACTAGTTGTGATTTAAGAGTACCTTACTTAAACAAACAGAGAGGAGTTCTTACTTCAAAAGTAGAAAAACCAGTAGTCCCAGGCTATGTTGTCTTCTATTGTTCAAGTCCAAGGTCACCAGTTCGATGGCTATGAATTCACCCCACCATTTAAGGGGATTGTTTTCATATCCCGTTGTGGAAGAGGTCGATTGTCTTTGGTGACAGCGACTATTCCACGCTCTGTCTTTTGGTTCGAAGAAACCTCGTCCGATCTTGCTTTGCAGTACCCTTAACGACTAGGTAAAAAGGATTCCTCCTCGAGTTGATTATTAAGGCTCTTTTAACTGTGTTGTCGTTGTTGAAGATAGCCGCTTCAAATTTCAATCAATTCCAAAAAGTTGTATTTGGTTTGTACTGATGAGTACACAGCGATACTTGTAAAACATCGAAATCCAAAAACAGTTGGCCACCACCTAAACAGACACCTTGCTTCCTTAGAGGATTGGTTCTCCAAATGGAAAATAGCACTGAACATTTCCAAAACGGAGGCAATCTACTTTGGAAGGAGTAACATAAACCCCACGATAGACATATATTTACACAATGAAAAGATACCATGGTCCTAATCAGCCAAATATCTTGGAGTAATACTAAATAAAGCACTCACTTTCGAACAATACATCGCACAAATACAAACAAAGTTTTCGACTCGCCGCGAATAAATTAATCCCTCTAATACGTCGAAACTCTGCGTATAATTTTAATTATAAAATGCTTGTCTACAAACAACTTCTACGTCCAATCCTAACTTACGCTTGTCCCATCTGGAGACAGACAGCTCAAACCCAATTTAATAAACATGAAATCTTGCAAAACATGATGAGAATGATTTGTAATGGAAGATGGTTCATGAGAAATGAAGACCTAAGAAAATCCCTACACAGATACACATTGACCTTCCAACAATTAAAAAATTCACCAATAGCATCAACGAAATCTTTCAAGAAAAAAGTAATTTAAATACAAACCTCTCAATTTTAGAAATCCGAAGTTATAATAATATTAACAGATGCAGAAAATTGCGAGAAAAAAATTCCGTATCTGATCCCCCTCCATAACCTCGACGACAGAGCTGATTTGGATCTCCGATCAACTCTGCCTCGGAACAGTTGATCAAATACTTTTTACAAAACTACACTCCTTAACTTCCATCCATTATAAAAACAGACACTGGGTCCCTCGTTGAAACCTAAAAACTAACACACCCACCTCACCTCATTCAGAACCAAACTAAAGCTGCTGTCTCCTGATTGGATGAACGCACTTCACCCTGTACTCCCCTACCCCTCTCATGTTATTTCTAAATTTTCTATGCTCTTAAAAGTATTAATCTCATGTAAATTTTTATTTCATTTACTAATTTAATTTTTAATCTAAACTTATCATTTAAAGTCATTAATTATAAAGTAGTTTCAGTAAACCTTAATTGCATTGGACACTTGAAGTAATCAAGCTATAATATATCAAACCGGAGATTAAAGCCCATCAGGGCTAGGTACTCCAATAAAGCACCCACTACGTACTGATGAGTATGATAAATCCTTTCTTATCGCCTATCAACAACTACTAATGATGATAAGAGATGCAACAAGTGTGTAATTCCTTCTACATAAATAGGACCCGTTACTGTACTATCGGTATATATGCCAAGGGTTACAATGCATTCAACAAAGAGGTGGTAATATTAGTTACGGAAAAGTTGATTCTTCGCATTTTACATGGAACTAAATATTTAGCTTTTATTTTCAATCTTGGCGTAATAGACATTTTTTTTTTCATTTTATTTCAATAAATAAGTTGTACAGGATGTTATTCCTTCTCGGAGTTGAAATTTCATTTGCCACCATGATATGTGACAGCAGTAAAAGTTACGTGACTTCCTTGCACAAGCAGATACTCCTTAAAGTTCAGGCTCAGTCTAGTAGGCTGATAGATGTCTGAAAGTTATGTGGAGTAGCTACACAAATAAATTTAAATGATATCTCGATTTTGTAATCTATATTGTTGTTCGTATAATGAGAGATGTTACTGCGTGTTCTCATTGGTCTCGGTATCCGAGTTGCCATCCTCGCGAGCTCAGGTCTGATTTTGTTTCCGTCAAGCCGTGGTTTTGAGTTCTGATTCCAATATATATACGTTATATTTCGGGGCTGATCCACATTGAATTTGTCGAGGCTCATTCCTCACGTTGGAATGGCATGGAAGATTGGAGAGTAAGGTGTCCCAGATCAGGTGTCTTCACTTGACTGAGGTTCAAAATTACTAAGTCCTTCGTCCATAGCCCTTGAGTTGCTTCTAAGTACAAAATTAATAGTCTACAGTCAATCAATTAATCTATGTTTTTATTATATGACAGTGGTATATGCAGTGGCGTTTACGGAACTTCTTAACAGTTACTACTTGTATGTTGTTTTTAACCCTAGTTTCATAAACATTCGTCTCACTGACCTCACAAAATACATTAACATTTATAATGCACCTGTCACATGTCCAAGTGCACTTATACCAATGGAGTTCAAGTGAGTAGGTCGCCCTACAAACAAATGTTTATGAAGAGTGTTGCGTTTGCAGAACGGGTGCGATTATTTGAAATCGTAATTTCTTTGTGAAGTTGAGTGTTACTCAAAGTAAATATGAATTATTATTAATCGTTTGTTAGACTATTTTTGTATACGGTGTGACTATGTTTATTTTTTTCATTTATCATTTTTAAGGCATGAAAGGACGTAAACAAATAAGTCTATGGATCATCTCACTAAACTTTATAATGCAACTTGTTCGTTATTGTAAACAAGATAGTGTTAATTTTCATTTACGAAAATTAACGGTTAATAAACAACTTTTCAGTTTTAAAGTGTGTTTTATTACGGCGCTCCCCTTGTATTTTATTAAACAAGCATCATCGATATAATATGTTCATTTGAGAGACGGGTGTTTACATAAGGTGTATCTCCCATGCATGTTTATGAATCAAGAGTTAAAGCATAGTTTAAACATATTCTTTTCTACATACGATTCAGCGAGAGAAATACTCTTAAAGAGATTTATGCGTACTGTGCTGTTATGTGGGCATAAATAAAAAAAATCATGCTGTGTTATTACTTGAGATATCTAAGGCAATATCATTAGCGACTCAAAAGTGCTAAAAATTCTTTCCTCTGATCAAATGTTACATTTTTTGTTAATATATCTAGCACTTTTTTTTTTTTGCTTTCATATGATATAAATCTACATATCATGAGAAAAAAATAAACATTTATGAGAATAACATGATCATGATCAATGTTATGATATCATTCAAGTATTTCTCATACATTAATGGATTCATAAAGCGCTTCCTCTGAGTAATATTTCCATGTCTGACATTTGTCAGAAAATAAATTTAGCTGATATGTGCAGTTATTTTCACAAATGGCTAGGTTTCGGTTCAAATTTATCACAGAATAAAAGATTTTGATATTTGAGTTGTAAATAAGCTGAGATGGAAATTAATAAAAAAAAACGATGTAGAAAAAAATAGGTATATTTTTTTCTACTGCAGCGACTATATTTTTTCCTTTTCACCAAGCCATTGTATTTGTGAGGAAAAAATTACTTTTTTGTTATTTCTAACTATTTTATTTTTTCATAGTTTTCAGAAAGATGAAGTATTTCTTTTTATTTCGCAAATGTGATCTGCCAGAATTACGCACTTTGTTCTATGACTCGTTTTATTTGTTCAAAAACAGGTGCCAAGCCTCGTTACCAACTTGATCAGTGAATCTCGGAACATTGTTCGCGCTCAAAATGCAACGTAGAAGAGATTCGAACGAACATTTTTTTGTACCTTCCTTTGTGCGAGATGTTCTAGCAAACAATATTTGTACATAAATTTTGTGGGAAACGAAGAAGAATAATATCTATAATGTTGTGTTGTTCTATACCAACTATGAATGATGAATATTTTATAATGGATATGAGATAGAAATGTAAGTACTACATTACGTTCTTTATGCTCTGGTACGTAACATTCTCTTTTATGGTATGCCATGTTATTTCATATGATTTTATAATACTGATTTTTATGGTTACCGGTAGACATTTTATCAAAGAAAATTCTTCAGAATGCGATAAAAATATGTTTGTAACAAATTTAAGAAATGAATGATCAATGATTGATAATGATGTTATAAAATTGTTCTGAATTTGAATAACATAATTTATCTGTGTATTATGCGAGTAATATATCGTTTGACGAAATTTCTTGGCATGATGTGTTATTGTTTTTACATATTATTACAATGGCTATGAAATTCAAAGGAAAGATAAACATTTGTAGTTTCATTTCGATATAAAGGAGTGTATCATCTTCGTATTATCAGTTTAAAAATAGTGAATGCTTTATAAATAATATTACACAAGAATCTACCAGCGTTCTTTAACTGAGTTTTTTGTATTGTTTTTGATGATAATTAGCGTAATGAAATAGGTATTTGAAACCAAAGAAGAAATATGAATCATAAATTATTCGCACTGTTCCTCAAATAATTCATAAAGAAGTTAATAACGAATTCCTTTAACAATCAATTAAGAAAAACATTCTAAATAGTGTTCACTCTATGTAATAACACTATACGGACCAGTGATGGGATTCATATAACTCATAGATGACTCGCACCCAAAGGCGGTTTTAAAAATTAAACAACACCTAGCCCTCCTTATACAGAACTGTAATTACAGATATAATTATAATAATCAATTCACCCAAACTTCCGGAAATTTGAAGTAGCCGTTCTATGGATTTGGTGTGATGTGATTAAATCCCATCACTGGTATAGATTAAATGTAAAGTAACCAAGTAAATTGATTCCCATCGTTTTTTGAATTCTATTTATATCTTTATAATTATCCATTAAGCCTAGTTTTCTAATTTTCAAAATGAGGCTCATTTTTCTGTGATATATTTACGTGTAAAAATAATGAAATACGAAGCCAATTGGAATTTTTAAAGTGAAATGACGAATCAGGTTTACAGAAAAATTACAATATACGTAAATTAAATAAACATCTTAAGCATATAGTTTACGAATGTATATCATTGATATAGGAGAAGAACACTGAAATTGGCATGAAATAAAAGTTAAACAGATAGGAAATAAATAATATTAAAGTGTTTATTAATATTCCCATAGTAATAAATGTATAGCAATCTTATAGAAGTTTCTTAACAATTTTCTGTATTAAAAATGTCATTTTAATTTTCATTAAATATAGCATTTTTAAGTGAATAAAGATTCGTTTTAAATTTTTATTGTTACTCATAGTTTTATGAGTATTGCATATGAGATATTCACTTTTAAATTAACCTTAAAATTATAATTAGACATAAAATTAAATCTCATGAAAGCATAAAGTTGGAATAATTTAGTTAATCTCTTAAATTATAGCACAAGATGATGTTATGTAACGATCAAATAAGTACTTGAAATATTGTACCTTTGATAACTTGCAAGCTTGACCTTCGCTCTGATCCCCCTCCCCTTCTCCACAGAAAAATTTTCAGAAATATCTATGAAACTCTTATAATAGACAAAAACTCAATAAAAAATCGAAGAATACATCAAAATATGTACCAACATCTATAAAAATATGAATAATTGAGTGAAATACAAGTATCGTTGCAAAATCGTGTACTACTACATAAAATTATTTTATAACAAATCTGTCAACACATTTCAGTAATTGCATCAGCATAAAGGATAATAATTATTTTGATATAAAAGATCACAATGCGAAATATTAATGAGCAAAGCAATATTTCCAAGAAATGCTTTTATGTATTTGTATAAAACATAATATATAAAAAAACAAAGAAAAGATGCAATATTAATATCTAAATTATTTTCTTTCTTACTTTCTTTCTTTATTTTTTTTTATTTATTTATTTATTTATTTTTTTTTCAAAATTATGCACTCTACCATTCTCCTTCCCTCGGAATATAAAATTCATATTATTTTATGAAAGTAATGGAAGAATTTTTTTTTTGTTTTCGGCATTTTTTTTTTACAGAATTTATATTTTGGTCAAAAAAGGAATTATATATTAAGATTTTTTTTTTATTTGAGAAATAATAACCATCTCTCATACCACAACATACAAAATGACACTTATAAAAGTAAATTGAATTCTTCTCGAGGTTTATTCACTAGAAAAAGGTAATAAAATATAAAATAATTGGAATTATAGTAGATGGAGATAAGGTGAAAGCGCAAAAGAAAGAAATAAACATAATACCAGATAAATAATTAACTAATTAAATTAAAAAATGAAAGGAAAAGCAATTTTTATATTATGTAAAATAAATCATAACAAAGTAAAAAAGATATAAATAAATAATAAAGTATAAAAAGTAAGATATCATAAATAAAGTAATAAAAACTATGAAAGAATAATGAAATAAATTATATGATATTACTAATAAAACTTAATTTGAAAATTAGTTTTTTTATCTTTTAAATAAAATTGAAGTAGCAATTGAAAAATGAATATATATATATATATATATATATATATATATATATATATATATATTTAAAATATGCATAGTTCAAAAGAAAATATTTCAAAAATTTCATATTAAAATATGGTTGTGTTTTATATATATTAAAATATACCATATTTTAAAATTTTCATGTTGAAAAAATGGCAGTTTTGATTATTATCATCTGAAAAACATCATTCTTATTTTATCATCAAGCGAACCGAAACAAATTTATCAAAAGGGAGTATTACGGAATTTGTGATTCAAGTAAACGCAAAATATAGACGCAGATCCATTTAAACGAAAAAGCATTTGAAAATTTATGCTTGATGTATGTTCTTTGCAGATATAATACTTAATACACTAACTATTTTTACTCTCAAACAAAACTTTTGATGTTCAAACTTATTCATTCACGTAAAACTAAAAATAGCAATGTACAAATGCATATTTTTCACATTGTTCTTATTTTTCAATGAATGAAAGAAATGATATCTTTGAGTATCGGAAATTAATTCTATGTATCTGTATATAAATCAACAAAAATTTTGCAAATTAAACGTCTCTTAATTGTACTGGGCATTAGAGCATATCAAATTAAACGTCAAACGGGAGTTTAAAATCCAGAAGGGTTAGGCACTCCAATATCATTCTTCAATAGGTATGATTTTTTTTTTAATATATAAAACAGGTGAGTTGATAAAATATTTTCAACGGTATGTAAAAACTGAGCATAAAATTTCGTTGCAGTTTTTGCAATATTTTTTTTTTATAAAATGTTTTCGAAATGCTTTTTCAATAAAAAAAAGGGGGGGGGGTATTAAAAATGTCTCCATTTAAGTTAACACTAACTTCAGATATGTTGTATTATAATTGAAATTTTATTCATTATTTATGCGTTATCATAAAAAGAAAGAAAATAATAAACGTCAATAAAAAATTAATTCATGAAATTGTTTTTATTTCCAGCGGATAGAGGAGATTTAAAGTTTAAAAATCATGATATATTTTATTTGTATCTTTTAAACTTGTTCTTTATTATGAATTAAAAAAAAAAACTAGGTTACATTTATTCATAATAAAGAACGCATTCTTATAATACTCTGAATCCTTCAATATTTTAACCAATGCCTTCTTCATTTTTAATCAAGATACATTATACATATTTATTTATATTCGATTGTTTTTGTTCAATAACATATTAATAATATTTTGGTTTATATTTAATAAACTTATATATTACTTAAATTAAAGGAAAACTTAAAAAATAATATTGCATATAATTTTTTTAAAAAAATAAGTTGTAACTTTAAATATATATCGTTGAGAATGCATCTGAATATACTTAAAGAAATCGCTCAATGAAACTCAAAATAAATACGCTTAAAAGTGTGTGTGATCATTTTCTATTAAATTTCTACTCTTTACATAACTTTAAAATTTATGAATCAAAAATGCGCGTTGATGGAAATTGCCGCAGTGTGTATCATGTTTAAAAAGTTTTAAATGTAAGTAACTTACACATGAATATATATATATATATATATATATATATATAACATCTGAATTTTTATTTTTATAAATTTTCTGATTTTTCGGTTTTTGTTCCCATATTTTATGATAATGTAATTCACTGAAGTGTGATAGTTTCATCAGTAATAACGCTATAAACACACATTATTCCATTCAAAAGTACCGAAATATACTTTTACATTATTCTAAATTTGGCTTTTTTTTCACTTGACATTCTCTTTTAATTTTTCGGTTAATTAATATTTTTTTGTTTTAAATTTCAATTTAATTTTAGCATGTTTAATTAATTGTAAGAGTTTTTTGAGTTTATTAATTTTACTTATTTTTTCATTAATTCTTTAATTATGTAGTTTATATATATATATATATATATATATATATATATGCCCATTCTCTCCTTTAAACGATAATGTTCATTCGTATTTCCTAATACAATTCCTATTCTTTTTAATTAATTCAATCACGCGTTCTAAAAAAATTCGCTGACTATGCTCTCTTCCCATGGAACAGAATTGTAGGGATGATCCCTACCAGACTTTAAGTCTATACTTATCTTCTCTGGAAGTCCCTCCATTCAGACCTTCTGGACTCTGACATTTAATTGAATTTTCCCTCATATAAATAGTAAAACACAGCGAAAAACGCTCTCTTCTTATGCTTCTCTCCTCTTCATATTGCTCCTCTCTTACGCTCGTCCTTTCTCTGATGATCATCTGAGATTCGTATGGTAACTTCGCTTCGGCCTTTGGTTTCCGAAGCCCGATTAAAATCTGCTACAACATGGAAATAAAAGTATTTCGGCCATGTATGGAATGATTCATTACTATTGCACAAATATTAAAGTATATACGTTACATATATATATATATATATATATATATATATATATATATATATGATATCTTAGAGGTCTAAGATGTGACTCCAAAAATGCAAACTGGTCCATTCACTTGAGTCGGGTTGGTGTCTAAGGGGTAATTTCATAATCGAGTTCCATATTTTCTGCAGTCATTTTCTTATTTCATTGATGAAGCTGGTATTTGAATCATTGCGTTTATTTGCGAAGAGATGAAGGAATAATATTTACAAAGTTATTATGCACAATTTAATTTCATTTAACGATCTAATTCATCAGGAAAATAGATAGCAGTCCATATTTGTGTCATTTGTCAAGGGACGTTGAAACGCGCCACTAGGGCTCGGAGTAGGACAGTTCAATCGATCATATCGGGAAGAATGAAGAAGGAGCAGAGACCCGCTGAGCGAGACAGGCTGTGCCACTTTATTCTAAAAAAGAGGGCGCTGAATTAGTTAAACTCAGGGAGTCGATTAGTAGTGTCATCTATCGAGCAAATGAGGAACTAGTTTTACAAAATTATTTAAAATGCATTTGATAATTATCTGGAATATCCTACTCAATTAACACTTCCAAATAGAGCTGGTCTCCAGCTATATTGGAAATAGATTGATCTTTACTAATTATATTTTATACTTTCTCAAAATAACAAATAATATTCGATGGAAAAATGAATTCCAAAACTTTTCATTATTGTACATGGAACAAAATATACAATTAATTTCAAAACACTTTTGGAATGACAAAAACAGTAATATAGAGCAATGTGAAATATAAGTAAACAAGTATAGTAAAGGTGATTAACACATAACGCAATATCAAACTAATGAATATAATATAGCATAAAATTAAACGAATGAATATAACACATCATAAAATCAAACGAGTTTTCCCATACAATATCTATCTAATTGGCATTTAAATTGAATTGCTAGAAAAAGGTTTCACTAGCTCAGCAGATGTGGTTATAAAGTTCGGTCCTTCGTGATGAGCTATCTTTTCTACTACTACATATCTATCTCCAAGGTTAACTTTGGTCCTAAGAATTTCGATCGTAATTTTTGTCTAATTCCTAATTGAGTTCTTTGAATGGTCACTAGATCACCTAGATCATTCTGGAACTTTAGTCTTTTTCTTGTTGTAAGCTCTCTGATTATAGGATTCTATCTTTACTATATTCTTTTTATCATCTTTTCTATGTAATTCTCTTTGTTCGAGTATTCTTCGAATAGTGACCATTTGGTGCTTCGACAGACAGTACTATCGATATACTTGTACCATTTAGTGGAGCCATTCAAGGTTAGCTTGGCTAAGACTTGAATAAGTGTACGGTGAATTCTTACGACTTAACCGTTTCCTCGTGGTACACCTGTAGCTATTTGTAGATGTTGAATACCTTCTTCGGTTAAATAATCGCTAAATGTTTATGAAGGAGATGCTAATCCTCTATCTGATATGATTCTCACAGGGTTTCCAAAGGTCTTTTGTTACAATTTCAACTTCTCTAAAGCACTTTCAGCTGACACAGTTTTTACAGGGTACAACCAAATGAATTTTGTAAAAACATCTATAACGGTGAAAATATGATAATAGTTTTTGTTCGTTGATGGTAACGGTCCAATGAAATCGATATGGAACGCACTTAAAGGGCTGTCTTCTTTTGGGACATGGTTTAGTAAACATTCTTTTTTGTCGTTCTTTTTGTTAGCTAAAATACATGGTACATTATTAATTATTACATTCTTTACCAAATTCGTTCAAACTTGGAATAAAAAAATTCTCGCTTGATTATTTCATCTGTTTTTGCAACTGAAAAACGACCATTTTCATGTGCTAATTTGATTAATTCAATTTGCATCTCTTTCGGAACTACGATTGTCTGTCATTTAAGTACCTGTAAAATATTCATTTTCTTTCAAAAAAGTCTTCAGTCTTGTTTTTTTTTTTAAATTGATTTCAATATCTTAATGTTTTCATCTTTTTCTTGGGCTTTCTTAAATTTCATTATTGATGCATAATTGCTGATTATCATGATAGAATGTCTACTCAGAGCATCTACGTGTAGCATTCTAGATCCAGTTCTGTGTTCGATTTCGTAGTCAACTTTTAGTTGAAGAGCACATCTGGCTATAGGTGTAATCAAGTCTTTTTTATGCATGGTCTTTGGAAATTCAGAACAATCTGTGACTACATTGAAATGTTGACCTGAGAGGTAAACTTGAAATTTCTTCAATGCTGTAATAATTGCGATAACTTCTAACTCGTAAATGTCATATTTCGTTTCAGCTGCACCTGTTTTCTTCGACATATAATAAATTGGATGTAACTTTCCATCATCGGCTTCTTGTAACAATACTGCGACGTAACCTAATTTGCTTGCAACCGTACGTAATTAAGTTCTTCCATACTTGCATATACATATAACTGAGCCTTTAGATAACATTTTCTTCAATTTTTCAAACGCTTCTTTTAGTTGAGTTCCAGAAATAAATGGATTTTCTTTTCTAGTGAGGTCATTTAATGGTTTCGCAATTTTCGAGTTGTCTTGGATGTATTTTCGTAAATATCCCGTTATATATATATACATATAATCCAAGAAAACTTGGTACTTTCTTTACGGTTGTTGGTTCTGAAAATTTTGCACCGGTAATATCTTTGCGACTGATAGCTTGACGATTACATTCTATACTATGTGACCTAGAAAGAAAACTTTTCGTATTAGGAAGTGACATTTCTTGAATTTTATCTCCAGACTGCATTTCTTCGCAACTTCAAACCCTTTTAAGTTTTTGGAGTCTTCTCTTTTATCTTTTGCTGGAACAATGAGGTCGTCCATATAGCTTACTAAAATTCTTTTACGTGTGAGGTCTCTAAAAATGCTCGTGATCTATCTTTGAAAAATACCTGATCTCGTGCTAAGCCCAAAATGAACTTTGTTAACCTCAAATTGTCCATCTGGAACAATAAAAGACACGAATCTTCAGCAATCCTTATCAACATAGACGTGGAGAAACCGTTTCGTAAACCTAACGTGGAGTAAACTTTTGCTTCTTGTAGTGTGTCTAAAACATCTTCGATGAGAGGAAAAGGAAATTTACCTTTCTCTAGCTTCTGGTTGAGTTTTCGGTAATCGGCGTACATCCTTGAAGTTCCATCTTTCTTTTTGACCATTACAACTGAACTAGCGTATTCTGATCCCTTCTTTGAGACATTCTTCTACCTGTTCGATTTCTTCTTCTCTTTCTTTAGATGTTAATCGAATTGGTGATTGACAAATTGGTTCATGATCTTTCAGAATGATTCGCATAGTAACGTCGGTGTTTGCCGTTTTTCTGGCTTGTAGCTTTCTATCATCTTTTTTGATTTTAGGATCTACTATGTGATTCAATTCCACTTTTTCGTCGTTGTCTGCTGATATTTGCATCAAGAATACTTGAGTTTCATATTTAACAAATTCTACACCATCATTCTACACCAAGTTGACTGATGTACGTTCCAAAATATCTGATCCAATTACTGCTTCGAACTTCAGTTTCGTTGTAGGTACCACATGCTAAGTTAATGAATAGTTTCTCTCTTCAATCTGAAATTTTTGTTCGAATGATCATTTCGTAATAACTTGAGCTTCACCAATGTCGGTTAAAAGAATTTTATTCTTCGCTAGCTTCGTTGTATCCATAATTCTTGTGAAGGTGTTTTCTCGTAGTAGATTGACAGTACTTCCAGTGTCGATAAGCGCAGTAATTTTCTTATTTCCAAACTGCATTTCCTTGGTGCGTAGACTTTCTTGTCTGATAGTGGAACATGTTGCCGTAGGCTTTAATGTTCCTCTCGCAAAAAAAATTTCGTTGTTCTCTTCGGCAAGCTTTAATTTGGCTCTTTCGCAGAATCGTTGAATCTTCTAAACTTGGAGTAATTCGTTTGTGCGTGATTAGTACCTTTATGGGGGCCTTCATTTATTCGCCGTAGTGAAAGTACTCTATCACCTATGAGAAGAGCTAAAAGTTGTAAGGTCGAGTGCAATTATGCCATGCTAATTCAAATTCATTTCCATGTGGGTTGCCATCTTCTTCCATTTTTAACACCCAATGCAAATAAGACAAAGAAAATATTCATATGTATTACATATAGGACACCTGAAGTATTTAGGTACAAAACGAATTGGGTAACAAATAAACAAATTACAATCATGGATACAATCATGTCTCGCATTTTGAATGGAGGAGCCAAATTGTGTTTTTTTTACGTTACTATTAATTAATTTCGTCAATTTTCCTTAACAATATAGAACGTATTGTTTATCAAGTCCAATAAATTTGGCAGAAATGCACCACTTATTTAGTATTAGAAAATCTGTTTCCTCTTCTGGGAAACGTTGGTTATTTTTAAAATCTACTGAAAATTTCATTTCGTGTACTAATTTATAGCTGACAGAAACGATTGGCAATATGTAGCGTAGTGGATACGGCCGAGTGAAATTTTTTAATCGGGGAGATTCCTTTGATAAAGAAGCATTCCTTTAAAATACATTTTATTACAGAATTGCTCATTTAGAAATATCGAAAAGATTACTAAGTTTAATTTAACAGTTATTTGACGTTCTGGTACTCGGACACACTATAATTTCTGAATTTTATTTTGCTTAGTTAACATTTGAATACTATGACCATGAAGTGTTGTCAGATTTTTAAATATATTCTTCCTTTTTGTCAACAATTTTTGAGATTATGAAAGAAAAAAGAAAACTTCGAAATGACTATTATTTAAAACATTTTCTTCAATAATTTTTTGTCTTTCGAAATGAAACCAATTATTTCATTTTCTCAATTCTATATTCAAAGAAAGCAATACTTATTGGGACATAGTAAACTTAATATTCAGCAATTTGCTTTTGATTTATTTATTATACATTTCAATTCATAATATTGTTGCGAACCTTCAATAACGTTTCTCTTCAATATTGCTCTTAAAGTTGAAATAGACAATTATAGGGGGGTTGTTGAATACATGGGAAAGTTTAATCAATGACCTTCAATCGTGGCGACAAAATGAAGGTTCTCGGAAATGCTGCAATTTTCTCTTTATCTCGGTTAAGAGATAAATTGAGGGATTCTCCTCGAGTCTTCCCTATGACGTCACGCCTGTCTGTGATAGCTGTATGTACACGAAGGTACTGAGATGAGGCAGCCTACCTTTGAATTGCAAAGTATCACTTTTAAGTTTTGCCTACATTGCAATTTAGTAAGCTGGTTAGCTGAATGTTATTGAAAATTCTAGTGATTTGCTATCTTGTTTAGTTGTTAGCCTGTACATGTGCTGCTTTTGCTCTTGTTGTGTAGTTAATTTTTGCAAATTCTGCTTTATCCTTTTGTTCTGCTAACCTGTACAATTTTTACTACCTGTGATTCGTCCTTTGTTAAATATTTGTGAATATTTATTTGTCATTTTCCCATTATCTTCCTTGCTGGACAGCTTTCAACATACACCCACAGGATGGTTTTTGAATAAATATGGTTTTCTGCAATTACCTCCACCAGCATTGGAAATAATAGAGGTTGAGAGAATGATATATTTAAAACGACCACCTTAATGGTGGCATACATAAATATGCAATTATTAATTAATGAAACATTTTCATGTGGAGTACGAAAACGGAGAAATATCAACAATCAGTTTTATTTTTTAACTTTAACAAAATAAATAAATTATGAAAACCAAATTTAGCAAAAAATTAAGTAAAAAACGAATTCAGGGGGGAAAAAGAAAACCGAAGAGTTAAAATAAATATAAATGCGGGGAAAATTGTTAAAAATAAACTGAAAAAGATGCTAAGCATTCTGTAGATTAATTATTTGCGTGAAATAATTTAGTTCGTGGCTTCTGATTTCTTTTTGGGGAATATTTCAAGAACTAAAAATAGGTTTCGAATGAAATTTAAGCTAATGGAATTCAGATCTTTTTCTTCTCAAGTCTGCAAAAAATGAGAAAATGTCTACTTGAAATACTTAATTATGTTAATTAACATAATAAATTAGTGCTTTGTCATCATGACTTAGTTACCTATGTGTTACTAACAAGGATACGGATATTATCTATTAGTGACGTCAATTACAAAAATTATTATATGTATCCAATTGGCAAATAAAAAGAATGACTCAGAATCTATGCAAATTTATTCGATTCGAAGAAGCAGACGTATGAAATCATTTGCTCATTAAAAATCATTAAGAATTAATCTATGCAGTGCTATACATTCGCGTTAATAAAATTTTTTAATCCTACAGACAATTATGAAACTTATTCGTAATTAAGGACTTCGGAAGCAATATAGTTGTTTCGGCTCATTATAGAAAAGGCTTCATCTTCATCATTGTAATATGATGTTACTCAATGATCTTACGAAACATAAACATTAAATTATTTTTTTCTTCATTTTAATATTTGAAGATAAGTGAAATCAATCACAATTTCTTTTTTACTTCGATTGTAGTTTCTACGCTTCCTAGAAACATGCTTAAAGCAATTATATGTATTATTTGTATCCTCTGCAAGTTTCCACTTATCTTTTCTAAAGATGTAAGTAATCTTTCTACCAATACTTTTTTAGCTCTATTTTTTTTTATATGCTTCAGATCGCTATCGTTACAAGGCATGAGATATTAAAAGTAGACAAGTACATTTGATCCTAATGTGTGTGAATTTTATGAAGCGTTGATTGTTATTACTGATCCACACAAAAGTTTGGACTCTCTAAAGCAATCGCTTCGGCGGGAATGGCGTAGATGAAAGGCAGAAGACTTGCGACTCATTTCTGAAAATTTCAATAAGAGTTTGCGCCTCTGCATCGTTGCAAAAGGCGGCCATTCTGAAAACAATATTTTCATTAATTTATTAATGAAAATAAAAGAGCTTCTTTTCTGTTAAATAAATGTTCTTTCAAGGTTTGTGTTTAATGCTCCATCAGGCTGCTGTTTTCTTATTTTGAACCCATTTTCAATGCACTCTCTTTTTGTCAGGTTTATATAAGTCTTTTAATGTTTATAATACTGCTTTATATAATAATATTTTTTCCCTATGTATGTATAGTAATAAATATCATTTTCAAAATATCTTAAAGGGACTTTGTACTTTTCGAAATCAAAAGTAGAACATTTGACAAACTTTTTTCGATTCATCATAAATCAACAATTTTTGCTCATTTCAATACGAAACTTTGCCAGTTTGTGTAATAAAGCGTATAGTTTAAAATATAGGGTCAAGTTTTGCTATTAAATTAATATATTTTCTTATGCAACATAAAATATGCGTAAAAAATTTTAAAAAATAAATTAGCTTGCCTAACGTTACCCACAAGATAACATTTGAAAGATGTACAGTAGAACCATAATTCTTATACCAAATTAAAGCTAAATAATGACCTTGTTCTGTAGACTTCAAATTTTAAATTTATCTTAAATTAAAAAAATTAAAAAAGTTATCAAATTTGTATTTAGTAACTTTTTTTTCATGTATCATGCTATAAAATAAAATCTAATCATTCCATTAACAGAATTGAAGTTCACAGAATAAAGATCTACAAGTACAACACTCATGTAAAATTTTAAAGCTCTACATGCAAAACATTTTTCTTAATCCTGTGGGAAAGTGTAAAAATAAGAAACTGAGAAAAAGAGGTTTGTTTTCATTGCATTACAAAGAACAAGCCACTTTAGACATTTACATTTTTGTTGGACAGGGCGTAATAATTGTCGGAATTTGACGCATTTTGCTTTAAAATGCTCCTAATATTCCCCACTATTTTTTGAAAACAAATTTGAAAAATTGAATTTTTGAAGGTGCAAAGGTACTATGTCCTCTTAAACTTGATATTTTGTCTACATTATATTGAATTTGTTTTATTTATAAGGTTCTATTCCTTTCCATTACTTTCGAGATTCAATTTTGCGACTGCCAAAGTATGTGAAATATATTAAAAGTTCAAGAGAAATCTTTTTCATGCGCATTAAAGTAGAAGCTCTTAAATTTTATGAGTTCGAAGACTTCCCTTTCCTTTGAAGTGCAGGTTGCTGTGCCCATTATTTTTATACTTTTGATTCAATACCAAATAAAGAAAAGATTAATTGAATATAAACTTTCTAAATAAAATTTAGAAATTTATTTTTGATTTCAAAAGATGAAATTGTTAAATTGCTATGTGGTTAAATGTTTATCTTTGCTGTTTCCCTTTAAAAAGTGCAATGCAGTAGGTATCTTAACAAACAATCAAGGGAACAGATGCTAGGCTGAAAGATGAAATGGTTGGTTAAATTGAGTTTTGTGTCATGCACAATATTAGTCGCATCACAAGGTTTAGAGAGAGAAAAATCATATGAATTTTAATCTATTATACGAAATAAAAGATTTGTTTGTCTGTGTATATTACTATTCATACCTGATTTCGCCAGTACATGATGAATTTAATTTTCGAAAGTGTATTTTTCATCAATGACAAATTTCTCTTAAAGCTCCCGTCTACCCGCCATTTTGATTTCGTGGACGTAATGTTAATCCTATGGAATTTCGACTTTAATTTTCTCATCTTTACTATTTAATCTATTTGAATACAATAAAGTGCATCTGAAAGAGCAAAAAATAATGAATGCCTCTGTAGAATTACTTTTTTCCTAAGATTTTTAAAAATATTTTTATTTTAATTATTCGTTTTTGAGTTTTCTGGTCTTTAAAGAATATTTTCAAATATTTTTAAAAATCGGAGTAAAAAAGTAATTCCACAGAAGAATTCATTATTTTTTGCTCTTTCAGGTGCACTTTATTGCATTCAAATAGATCAAATAGTAAAGATGGGAGAATTAAAGTCGAAATTCCATAGGATTAACATTACGTCCACGAAATCAAAATGGCGGGTAGACGGGAGCCTTAAAGCTCTGATTCCGTTGAATATGTAAAATAAATAAAGTTTTCTTCTCTTTAGAATTTGGTGGTGGTGGTACAGGAGAGACAAGTTTTAGAAGAAACCGTAAGATGCAATCAAACTATTTATTAATACGAAACCCCCCCCAAAAGAATAATATATTTAAAATGTTATTTCGCTCTATAACAATTGAAGTTCTAATTAAAACGAAAGAGATTCGCCGAAACTGACATAATACGAAAGAAATAAATAATCGTTAAAGGAAAATTATATCACGAGACAAGGCTTAAACAATAGTGTTCACCAAGCTACTTATTCGTGTATTGCCTTTTGATCTACACGACTTTTACAGTGGTAACTCTTTTTTTTAAAGTAAATTCCCAATTATTTTAAGTGAAGATTTCAATAAATGACTGAAAATATAATAAAATCATTCAGAATTTTAAAGCCATCTCTGTTTCGAGAAATTCAGCTTCTTCTTCAGCAGCTTTGAGAAATTTAGAAAACTTAATTTAGCTTTCTTCTTAACATGTTTGGAGGCCAAACGATTTTTATATTTCAGTGAATTGCCATTATTTTACATTTCTTTTTTTCATTTCTTTGATTGTTTTTACTGTTCTGTTCAAAATATGTGCATCATATTAAGTGTGCAGGATAGAAATGTATTTCAACTTTAAGTCGGAGTGTATTTAAATTTTATATATGTTCGTATTTTACTTTTTAATATATTATATATTTTATTTTTATTAGTTTTATTATTATATAGATCTGTGAGCATTTTTATCTTTATATAAGTGTATTCTTTATCTTTATTATGGGCACCTAAAAGTGTTGGAACACTTACACATTTGAATAAAATACTGCTTTAGTAACTAATAAAAATTCATATATCAGAATTCTATTTTTTATGATATCTATAACAAATTCTTAACAAAATTATATAAAAGATTTTTAAAGCATAATATCATTTTTATTTTGGTTTAATAAATATAACAAAAAATTACCTCGCAAAAGTAATTATTACGGATGTATACTTGTATGAAGAAGAAAAAACGAGGAACTTTTTTTTAATTTCTCTCACACACACGAGAGCTTAGTTATAACAATAAAGTATGGCGGTCATTATATACATATATATATATATATATATATATATATATATATATCTTTTGATGAACTACAAAATAAATTTAAAAACTCACCCAGTTAAATAAAGTTCTTGTTTAGTTGGTATTCATTACTCAAAGAATAACTAGAAAGTAATTTATATTGTAGCGCGATACTTATTTTCTGGTAATGCCACAAGAGCCGGATTCAGCCCTTGTGCCATAAACCTATATTCATTTATTCGATGCATCCTGTTAAACTTCGATCCGCAGGTTGCATTCGACCATGGTCGACAGATGCAACCTGCGAGTCTACATTTACTCTCGAAAATACTTTATTCTCTTAGGGAAGCATGAACTGAAGCGAAGTGCATCCTCTTCATATATATATATATATATATATACCTCTCGCTAAGCAGTAATGTCGAGATATGTTTTCATCTTCATGTTGTGGAGCTGTAGACTAGTGTTTAAGGTCGCGGGCTTAAAACTGGCGTTTTTCGTCGAGTCCTTGAAGTCTTGATGCATGTTAAATCTGTTGAGGCTCAAAACCTCCACACTGACGTGGTGTGGAATCTAGGAGAGGGAGGTGCCAGCTCAGTTGCCGTCTTAACCACTTGACCGACGTCGAAATGACGAGATCTGTCATCAATAGCCCTGTTGTTACTTCTCATGCAATGGTAATAAAACAAAACATGTTGCACCGCTTTACATAATATTAGCTTTATTTATGGTTAAATTGTGTCGATTTAAAGTAAAATCTTACTTTTTTATTAATTCTATCAAATTAATAGTTCTGTATTCCTTTGATAAATAAAGATCTCGAGTCGAAGTCGAATTCCGTACTCATTATTTGACTTACATTCTACGTGACAATGTTATACTATATAGGAGAACATCGTTCTCACTTTTAACATTATTTGTTTTGAAATTGTTGAATGATATTATTGCCAGACGATTTTCTTTTTTTACTGAATTATTCTGGACGGGAATATGTCTCCTAATGAATACATAGTTTCATGTTCTTTACAAACATCTTTCTCGACCTACATCTCCTTTCACATTTTAGGACTCGTGATTCACATACAAGCATGCTAATGCATGCTAAGCAGCACAATCAAACTAGTTATCACACTTGTAATTTAAATCTAAGCATACTATTAAATTTTTGCATAAATTATTACATAGTTCTCCGATATGTGGTTAAAAGGTCTTTTGTCGCCACCTTCTCCTGATGTAATGAGTAAAAGAGATTCACAGTATTCTCTAATCTGATCATTCACATGTTATATTCATAGAAATTTAATCTAGCAGTATTACAACTTATTTTGAAAAATAAACGAGCTTATCTGATTCAGACGACCACGTGCTTACGTATTTGAATGCTTAGTTGTGTGCGTATACGATGCTGAATCTCTCTCCAACTAATGACTATTTGTAATAATATGTAAATTCGAAATAAAAAAAAGTATAAATTAATGAGAACTGATCTCTATATTGCGCATTGTAAAGGAAAATAAATATTCAGTTTTGTTATTGCTATTTAATGACGGAATATATTCTACTGTTCGGCTAAAGATGGCTATGACTGACATTTAGAGCCACGTGAATTTCCTCTGTGTAAAAAGAGGCACGAAAAATATATTAGCCTCCCAAGGAGCTATTGCTTTAGATAAATCACTTTTAAATTTTTTTTATCGTTTGCTCCAATTTTAATTCATTTACCTCAAATATATAATAAATTTAATAATTTATCGTTTGTTTTAATTTCAATTACATGTAGCTTCAATATATTAAATTTATTAATTTATCGTTTGCATTAATTTTAATTACATGTAGCTGATATAATATTCAATTAAATAATTTATCGTTTCCTTTAAATTTAGTTACATGTAGCTGATGTAATATTCAATTTAATAATACACTCATGGACAAAAAAATTAGCGCACCAAGAAATAATTGCTGGATCGTAACGAAACTTGGCAGGAAGGTACATGTCGGGGAGATATGCAAATGATTATAAATGCAGCGTGATTGCGCATTACGTATAGCCGGTAGAGGGTGTTTAACGTCGTTCTCCGTGGAGTATAAAACAGGTAACCAAAGCTTCTTTGAGTGTGCTGAATCGTTTACAAAGGAAGAGCTGAGGTAGATATGCCATTACGCCGTTTTCGAAGACAATATGAGCATCTGTGGCAGTTTGAGAGGGGGAGAATCATCGGCTTGATGGAAGCTGGGTGGTCAGCTAGGCGAGTAGCTCGTCAATTAGGCCACTCTGATTGTGTTGTGAGGAGGTGTTGGGACCAGTGGATCCGAGAGATGTCATTTAAACGAAGACCAGGCTCAGGACGCTCTCGACAGACCAGTCGTCGAGAAGATCACCACATTGTAAGAAATGCACGCGTACAGCCAACTGCTTCATCGGCTGCCATCCAGGCACAGGTAGCACCTTCACTAGGGGCCCCTGTGTTTTCTCGAACCGTACGAAGGCGCCTTAATGAAGGGCATTTGGGATCGTGGTGCCCATTACGTGTGCTGCTCTAGACGCCCACCCATAGTCGCCTCCGTTTGGAGTGGTGCCGCGCACGAGGAAACTGGATTGCAGCGGAACGGAACCAGGTCGTCTTTAGCGACGAATCCAGATTCAATCTCAGCAGTGATGACAATCATGTTCGTGTGTGGTGACCCCGTGGTGAACGCCTCAATCCTGCCTTTGCTTTACAGCGACACACCGCTCCCACAGCTGGTGTGATGGTATGGGGTGCCATTGCCTACAATACACGGTCACCCTTAGTATTGATCCGCGGCACCATGACAGCCTGCAACCACATGTGTTGACACTCATGCAACGGCTCCCATGAGCCATTTTTCAACAAGACAATGCTCGGTCTCATACGGCAAGGGTGTCACAAGACCGTCTCCGCACTGTTACTACCCTTCCTTGGCGTGCCCGAACCCCAGATTTGTCTCCAATCAAGCATATCTGGGATCATTTGGGACGGCGAGTTGGGCATCCCACGAGTTTGAACGAACTAGAAGCAAGGTTACAGCAAATATGGAACGAAATGTCTCAAGACATCATACAGAACTTGTATGCCTCAATGCCCGATAGTATCCCATTGTGCATTCGCTCTACAGGGGGTTCAACAGGGTATTAAATCCTCCGTTCTTTTGCCTTTTTCTCTGAAATAAAGGATTCTTTTTCTTTGATTTTCTAATCTTTTATTTATATCAAAGTAGTCATTACATATGTAAAATTTCGTTTCATTTTGACGATTCCTTCTTGGTTCGCTAAATTTTTTTCCGTGAGTGCGTGTGTGTGTGTGTATATATATATATATATATAAACTACATAATTAAAGAAGTAATGAAAAACTAAATAAAATTAATAAACTCATAAAAATCTCTTACAATTAATTAAACATGCTGAAATTAAATTGAAATTTAAAACAAAAAATTATTAATTAACAGAAAAATTAAAAGAGAATGCCAAGTGAAAGAAAAGCCAAATTTAAAATAATGTAAAAGTATATTTCGGTACTTTTGAATGGAATAATGTGTGTTTATAGCGTTATTACTGATGAAACTATCACACTTTAGTGAATTACATTATCATAAAATATGGGAACAAAAACCGAAAAATCAGAAAATTAAGAGAAATAAAAACTCAGATGTTATATATATATATGCATGTGTAAGTTACATTTAATACTTTTTAAACATGATACACACTGCGGTAATTTCCATCAACGCGCATTTTTGATTCATAAATTTTAAAATTATGTAAAGAGTAAAAATTTAATAGAAAATGTTCACACACACTTTTAAGCGTATTTATTTCGAGTTTTATTGAGCGATTTGTTTGAGTATATTCAGATACATTCTCAACGATATATATTTAAAGTTATAACTTATTTTTTAAAAAAAATATATGCAGCACTATTTCTTAAGTTTTCCTTTAATTTAAGTAATATATAAGTTTATTAAATATAAACCAAAATAGCTTATTGATATAATATTGAACAAAAACAATCGAATATAAATAAATATGTATAATGTATCTTGATTAAAAATGAAGAAAGCATTGGTTAAAAAATTGAAGGATTCAGAGAATTATAAAAAAGGCGTTCTTTATTATCAATAACTGTAACCTAGTTTTTTTTATTCATAATAAAGAACAAGTTTAAAAGATACAAATAAAATAAATCATAATTTTTAAACTTTAAATCTCCTCTGTATACCGCTGGAAATAAAAAAAAAATCATAAATTAATTTTTTATTGATGTTTATTATTTTCTTTCCTTTTATGATAATGTATAAATAATGAATAAAATTTCAATTATAGCACAACATAGGTGAAGTTAGTGTTAACTTAAATGAAGAAATTTTTAATCCCCCCCCCCCCCCTTTTTTTTTTATTGAAAAAGCATTTCGAAAGCATTTTGTAAAAAACATTTCTTTGCAAAAACTGCAAAGAAATTTTATGCTCAGTTTTTACATATCATTGAAAATATTTTATCAATTCACCTGTTTTGTATAAAAAAAGAAATCATACCTATTGAAGATTGATATTGGAGTGCCTAACCCTTCTAGATTTTAAACTCCCGTTTAACGTTTAACTTGATATGCCCTAATGCCCAATAATACAATTAAAAGACGTTTAATTTGTGAAATTTCTACTGATTTATATGCAGATACATAGAATTAATTTCCGATACTTAAAGATATCATTTCTTTCATTCATTGAAAAATAAGATCCAGGAACAATGTGAAAAATATACACATGTTATTTTTAGTTTTACGTGAATGAATAAGTTTGAACATCAAAAATTTTGTTGGAGAGTAAAAATAGATAATGTATTAAGTATTATATCTGCAACGAACACACATCAAGAATACATTTTCAAATGCTTTTTCGTTGTAAATGGATCTGCGTCTATATTTTACGTTTACTTCAATCACAAATTCCGTAATACGCCTTTTTGATAAATTTGTTTCGTTCGCTTGATGATAAAATAGGAATGATGCTCTTCAGATGATATTATTCAAAACTGCCATTTTTTCAACATGAAAATTTTAAAATATGGTATATTTTAATATATATAAAAACACAACCATATTTTAATATGAAATTTTTGAAATATTTTCTTTTGAACTATGCCTGTTTTAAATATATATATATTTGCATTTTTCAATTGATACTTCAATTTTATTTAAAAGAGAAAAAAACCAATTTTCAAATTAAATTTTATCCGTAATATTATATAATTTATTTTGTTATTTTTTCATAGTTTTTATTACTTTATTTATGATATCTTACTTTTTATACTTTATTACTTATTTATATCTTTTTTACTTTGTTATGATTTATTTTACATAATATCAAAATGCCATTTGCATTCATTTTTTAACTTACTTAGTTAATTATTTATCTTGTATTTATTATACTTATTTCTTTCTTTTGCACTTTCCCCTTCTCGCCATCTACTATAATTCCGATTATTTTATATTTAATTAGCTTTTTCAAGTGTATAAACCTGGAGATATATTCAATTTACTTTCATGAGTGTCATTTTGTACGTTGTGGTATGAGAGATGGTTATTACTTCTCAAATAAAAAAAATCTTAATATATAATTCCATTTTTGACCAAAATATAAATTCTGTAAAAAAAATGCAGAAAACAAAAAATATTACTACTTCCCTTACTTTCATAAAATAATAGGAAATATATTCTGAGGGAAGGAGAGTGGTAGAGTGCATAATTTTGAAAAAAAAAGGAAAGAAAATAATTTAAATATTAATATTGCCTTTTCTGCCTTAATTTTTATATATATTATGTTTTATACAAATACATTAAAGCATTTCCTGGAAATATTGCTTTGCTCATAAATATTTCGCATTGTGATCTTTTATATGGAAATAATTATTATCCTTTATGCTGATGCAATTACTGAAATGTGTTGACAGATTTGTTACAAAATATTTTTATGTAGTATAGGATTTTGCAATGATACTTGTATTTCACCCAATTATTCACATTTTTATAGATGTTGGTACATATTTTGATGTATTCTTCGATTTTTTATTGAATTTTTGATTATTATAAGTGCTTCAGAGATATTTCTGAACATTTTCCTGTGGAGAAGGGATCAGAGCGAAGGTCAAACTTGCAAGATATCAAAGGTACAGTATTTTAAGTACTTATTTGATTGTTACTGAATATCAAAAACATCATCCTGTACTATAATTGAAGAGATTAATATAATTTAATAGATTTTATGCTGGATAGACGTTTTCTTTTTTAAAATAAAATATTGAATTGTGGATGATATACATAATAGTTTTAATTTCAAGTTATGAAATGTTTTGGGCAGTAAGAAAGCAAACAGCGGTTTTCTGTCGAAAGAAAGATGACAACTTGTTAATAAAAGTGAATAATAGTAAAAACAAAAGTAGATGGAAAAAATTGGAAGATTATCAGAGACAAAAAAGATACGACGTAATGAAAGTAGACAATGTTGAAAAACTTATCTTTGCCCCATAAATAAAGATAGCTCTAATGTTAGATTTTATGTGTACCTTGAAGAACTTTTTACCATAATTCATTCATCAATTGGCCATGGTGGTAGAAAGAGAATGTTAAAGAACTTCAAAAAAAGTACAAAGTGTTACTACCGAAGCATTGCTGACATACTTAAACATGTACGTGAGTGTGAAAGTTGTCAAAATAAATCAAAAGTATCCAAGTTTTATTGTAAGTCCTCATGACGTTCTTTTAATTCTTAAGAATGAAATTTTTAATGTTATTTGAATATATTTATTTCTTCGAATTAAGATATAGTTACTCTACAAAATAATCTGAATTTATTACATTCCCCATTACCAGTTGGGTATTTTTTAAACTTACCGGTAAATATGATAAATATTCAATAATTTATCACACTTACCAAGTTTACTGGTGATTATGAATAGTCGCCGATAATTATACATAATCACCAGATTAATCACTTTTACCGTAACATATTTAATTGAATGTAATACTAACTACATGTCATTAAAATTGTATATAATTGAATATAATACAAGCTACATATAATTACAATTATAGCAAACGATAAATTTTTGAAACGTATATATTTTAAACTAAAGGTAACTAAAATTAAAGGAACCGATTAATTATTAAGCTGAATATATTTTAAGTTAAATGTACTTGAAATGAAAGGAAAAAGTAAATTGTTATATATAAATTGAATGTAAAAGAATATAGAAAAATTTACATTAAGCCTATGAATAGAACCATAAAATCATGAAACAGAATATGGTTATAACAATTTACTCCAATTTAATCTGGTACTCCAATTTATAGCCTATCGAAAACAATAGCCTCTTGGGTGGTTAAAAAAAAAACATAGACTCACTTCAAATTCTTTTGACCTCTCGTTATTTTGCGATTCTCCTAACCGTTTCGTGACGGTCGACGCGTATCCCTGGGGCCGGCAGTCACTTTTGCGAACGTCTTTCGAGGACCGGAGGAGTTTTCTCTACTAAGCCTAAATCCACAAAAATAGCAGAAAACTTAGCGAAAATATCAAATTAGATGTAATCAATTAAATGAAAAAAATAATGATATAAAACTATATAACAATACTATAAATAATAGCATAATAATATATAATAATAATAACATAATAATTCGATATAAAAACCAACGTTTTTAAAAATAACGTTTTTATATTGCAGCAAAGTTTATTAAAGAAAATTATTGAAATATTAGTTAAAACTGTTAGTTATTTTTAACTTTAAAATTTACTTAAAAAGATACATTTGTGAGCATATTAAGAAATTCATAATACTCATAAAATCAAAACATGCATTTGAAAGTTTGTAAGTCATTCTATTAAAAAAAATGGGAACCAGAATTCAGGAAAGGTTTATCCTTGGCGACAAGAATTATTTGGCAGTATTTTGCCAAATGTGGCTACCCTGTTCCGTTTCATGGATTTAACGCTCAGCCAAAAAAAAAAAAAAAAAAAATCGCCAAGTTTGGTGCCAATTTTTGAAATCGCGCCAAGTGTTTGGGCTAAACTGCATTATTAAAGAAAATATTAGTTAAAACTTGTCGCAAATGTCTAAATATTGCATTGTTAGGCGAGTACGAACGATTCCCAAAATTTCAAAGCTCTAGCTTGATGGGAAGTTGGTTAAATTAACGATCGAAAATTTGATGACACACACACACACTCACACACACACACACACCAAGTGAAATTCAGAAAAACGTTTTAAAATAGTGTAATAATGAAAAATAAAATATTGATAATAAACTAATAAAAATACAATAATAATTTAAAATAATAATAATAACATAAAATAGTATAATAATAAAAAAGAATGAAATATTGATAGTAAAATAATAAAAATATAATAATAATTTAAAATAATAATAAATAAATAAAGTAATAATGATAAAAATAAAGCAATAATAATAATTAATAAAAATGTAATAATATAAGTATAAATAAAACATAAGTATAAATAAAACATAAGTATAAATAAAATATAAGTATAAATAAAATATAAGTATAAATAAAATATAAGTATAAATAAAATATTATAAGATAATTTAAATTTAAAAAAATATAAGTTTTTAAAATGTTCCAAATTGTTCCACACTGATGAGTAAGCCAGTAGCTAAAAACCTCAAGTGCCGGTATGCCCTAGCGACAGTCAAGTTAGAAAGCAGCAATCAGCTGGCACTCCCTTGAAACAGTAGGTCTCAAAGTGTTAAGAATCTCTAATATTTTTTTCATTAATTCTTATAATTCTTAATATTTTGAGTAATAAAAGCTAATTTCGAATTTTTCTATTTAATTATGACATAAGGTGGTATATTCTATCAAATAGAATCAGGAATACGTTAACCAGTATTTAATCGTGAGCCCCAAAGACCTTTCTTTCTTCCGATAAATATGGGAATCACTCCACTGAACCACTCTTGTGCTCTTTTGCCTTTTTCTCATGGGGTTTACAGTCTTTGGTAAGCTCAGGTGACGCGTCTCCAGGATACCTTAGGTGCAGCATAGGCATGTCTGGCTCTGGCGTGAATAAATTTTACCATCATTCTCACTCTCTGTACTTCATCGCGATTACACTCATCCGGTGAATTCGAAGCCAAATTTACAGACTTGATGCCAAATAAGACCTATTGGTGTATCGTTATTTCAGATATTTCAAAATATTGTAAAATTTAAACCACAGCTACAATTTTTTCCAAAATTTTTTTTTGAAAGAATGTGTTTAACTGATTTTTATAGATACAAATGAAAACGAGACACTCGGTAATTTATCTTAATATTCCATTGATCGATTACCAAACTTTAAATTTTTTATCTAATTTAATTTTGTATTTTAATCTGTTTCGAGTGCACAACAAAATAAACAGAAGCATTCATAAAATAATGCAGTTTTGTGGTATCTAAACAATATTGCCCAAAATTCTAAGACCTGGTTTTTATTTATTTATTATGAATTATTAACTATTGAATAGAAACAAGTTAAAGAAATAATAGACAGCATAAACATGTAAAATGTATTTATCTAAGCTTTCGAATATATTTTTATTTTAAATTTATGCATTTCGTGTTTTAGGTTAAATATGTGTAATCTGTGTTCAAGTTGTGAACGAGAATCACTTTTTCAAACATAGAATCAATATTTTTCTGTAACTTATGATTATGTCAAGTTTCTTTTTTCGTTTATAACTATGAAAAGATATATTCAGATATCAAGGCGTTTTAAAGTTGCAGTGTAGGACTTGTTCGACTAAATATTTGAAATATATACTTCTGTAATAATTTCAACTAATTTTTAGGTAAAGATTTTTTTTTATTTTAAAAATTGACCGTAATCTGCTCCAAGTGATATAGTTTTGTTGTTCTTAAGGTTAAAAAAACATGCTCGTGTTTGTGAAAAAATACATGTGAAAATGAAGGAATCATTAGAACTGAATGAAATTTATTTCACAAACAATCAGTGTTACTATAAATGAGCGATTCAACTTATAAAGTAAAAGCACAATATAACATGACAAAAATCAATATTTAGTGAAGCCAATACGTGCTGCAATACATGCTTCTGTACGATGTAGAATTGAATTAAGCAGAATTTAAATCCGTACCTGAAAAAGAACATTCCATACGGCTTCTTTCCGAACACAAAAGCTCATCTGTATCAGCTACTGGATGAATGTCCTGAGAGAGACTGTTGATGAAATCCTAGACATGTTGAATTGGCAACAATAGACAGTGAAATGGCAAGACAAAGAAGATGCTGTATCTGTTGTACTTATTTGAAGCCTTAAACACTCCTGGCAATAAATGGACGAGCAATTCTCTGTAGAAATATAGCTCCAGGAACGTGTTAAAGGAAAGGTACGATTTTGGTCTCCAGAACTTCTCAAATCTAACAGTATTGAAATTTTTCTCTTCGAAATTTAGACCGTCCTAGATATCCAATAGCGCCCCAATCCATCACACTCGTCTTTCGTTTGAGGTGATGTTGAATAAAGCATTCTGGAAGGTGGTTTTCACTAGTATAACGTCTAAACTCAGACATGACCGTCACTGTACTTCCGATTAAGGCAGGGTTCATCGATCTTGTTGCCAAATAGTACACTAGGGTCTGTCGATGAGACAATTGAAGTCGAGAACGCCGATGATTTTCCACGAGGGGAATCCTGCACAAAAGAACTCTTGCGCGCACAGCACACGATGCTATAGAAACCGATTAATTGCTGGAATAGTGGATTCAAAAAGTTCTAGTACTGATTACACACAGACCATATAGCCTGGAGAATATACTTGAATTTGACATTAATCTTCAACGTAGTCTCCTCACAACACAATACAAGTCCGTAAACGTTTTCTGAAATCCCTCCCTTATTGAGTTCCGAGGTCATAGCCTCTTCAGTCTCCTCTGTCGACTCTAACCGCCACCCTTTCATCTTCAATTTCAACTTTGGAAATAAGAAATAGGTCGTAGGTAGAGAAAGGGGTCAGATATAATGTAGACTTGTGAAATGGTTCATTATTATGCTATAGTCGTCAATGACCACTGCCAAACTAAACGGGCCTCATACGCCATGTTGTAGTTATCGAAGTTATTCTCAATTCTCAGTAACTTAGAACATCTAAGATATCCGATGGCGCCCCAATCCATGACACTAGACTTTCGTTTGATGTGACGTTGAATAGCAAACTCTGGAAGATGGTTTTCACCAGTATAACATCTGAACGCAGATACGACCATCACTGAGCTCCAAATTAAGGCGGGGTTAATGGGTCTTGTTGCCAAATGGTGAACTAGGGTCTGTCGATGAGACCATTAAGTCGAGAACGCCGATGTTTTCACATAGGAGAATCATGTGCAAAGGAACTCTTGCGCGCACAGCACATGATGCTAGAGGAACCGATTATTTCCTGGAGAAGTGTATCCAAAAAGCTCTAGTAGTGATCACCCACAGACCCTATAACCTGAAGTATATACCTGAATTTGATATTAAACTTCCACATAGTCTCCTCACAACACAATACAACACTTGGAACAAGGGTAAGGTGACTAGATTTTAACATTCAGAAAGCGGGACACCATTGACAGGTGTGTGTAGGGGGAAGGCTCTTGATTAAAAATTTGGTACCTAAAGAATACCTACCTTTGGTACCTAAATAAATTACAAACATAAATCATCTGAATAGCTTATTTATTCACATCACTTGTTTAACTAGCATACAGTATGATGTGTATCGTATGAGAGACAGTTACAAAACTCAATATGCGAAGGCGTTATTTCGTGGATGACGAACAAACTCTTTACAACCTAACCCTTATCCTCTCTAAAATTCCCCTCTGTTTCCAATTTTTGTATAAGATGTAATTCCTTTGCAACAATGTTCCAAATGATGCTAGATCGCTAGCGGAACATGTCGCCATATGAATAAAATCTGTAGAAGTTTACAAAGTGTTCTTTCTTCATTTTACAGCTACAAAATGTTTTCGTCACTGCCAATGCCAAAAAATGCCACTGTTCATCAAGTCCAAAGAATGGTGGTCGTATTCTAGCAACTGATCAAGGCGAACTTCAATAAGCAGTTCCTGATAATCAGTTCTCAACAATTGTTTTTACTATTAAAGCTTAACACTATGAAATTTACAAAAATAATACAAAGCTCATATCGTGGTGAAATAGCTACATGGAGGCTGAAAACCGTTTCCCCGTTCACCCGCCGTTACTCAGCTTGTCGTGTTTTCTTTTTAAAAATCGGTACTTTCTTAAAACCCCGCGGGATAAATTGTTAAAAATTGGGACTGTCCTGCTAAAAGCGGGACGTCTGGTCACTTTAAACAAGGGTACAGTTTCGTAAACGTCTTCAGGAACGCATTCACTGCAACGCAATTGAGTCCCGAGGTTACAAGGCTGCCTTGATCTCCTCTATCAACTCTAACCCTCGCCCCTTCTTTTTCAATTTCAGTTCTTTAATTTCTTGAATAGTCCTCTATTTAGCCCTCTATTTAGCCTACTAGTAATCTGGTATTTTACACAGGCAGACAAATCAGTGTTTCTTTTGCTCCTTTGTGTGATTAATTTATAATCTACAAATAATTTTTGTTATTAACTTAGCGGTTTTTTTTCGGAAGGTATTCATAGAAACTCGGTTGGTTTCATGATAACTCGTGGTTTGTTCATTATTAAAATTCGTCATCCATTTTTTTAAAGAGGAGGGAGAAATGACAGGAAATAATATCTAATTTCCTTTTCCCGCAATAATCCCGCATTTTTACACAGATTGACAAGCCCTATAAACAGTATTGTATGCCTTCTTCTGCTACGGAATAATGTACAAATAATGGTATTTAAGCTACCAAAACGAAACAATGTATTTTTGTAGTTTTAGTTATTTCGCGCGTTTCACACTTTATTTGGTTCCACTGTATTAAATTTGCAGCGACTCTCTTCTACAACAACGCTAGAAGTTGAAACGCCTTACTAACCGCCAAATGAGACGTCTTTTCAGTCCAGTTGGTGAGAACGCAGCAAAAAGCGGCGGTCAACTTTTCTTCTGACCCACTGGTCCAGGGTTCGAAAAAACGCTGCCGCATCAAGATCATCAACTCTTTCCTCCTCCACGGGACACGGGGTTGAATAACGTCCCCATATGTTACACAATAATATGCAGCTTTTGCTGTTTAAATGCTTTATTATAAGTGAATTTTCCAGTAATTTGGCGCTTTTGTTAATCCCCGGTGGGGTTCTGGTACAATATCTGCCGGATTACCCAGAGAGTACTTACTGCGCATATACTATTTTCTAATATCTGTCGGATTACCCAGAGATTACCTACTGCGCATATTCTATTTTCTAAACACTTGTATTAGTTGATGTCCCATTTGGAGGGGGAAATAAATGATCATATTGATAACTATTATTTAAAAATTAACAGACGTTCCGCTTTGTGGAATAAATAAACAGTCGCGTACGTACACCTTAAAAGATTGCTTCAAGTCAGGAAATAATTAACGAAATCATTTTTAATATATATATTATTTTTAACCTGAATTTTAAAACAAGTTAAGTTGATATTAAAGATTTACTAATGTGCCAGATGCCCTTAAAAATTAATTTTTCATGTACTAAATACAGTTGAATGTATGTAATTTTCGAGGAATTTTCTTGAGTTTATTTAATAATTTTAAGCATCCAAGAAATCAAGACTCTTATTTCATACCGATACATACGAATGAAAATTTTATTGTTCTTCAAGAAATATATATTCTCTGTTGATTATTTTGTTTTAATGGTGGATTTTTTTTATTTTTTTTTTTTGAAAAATATGCAATTGTAAAATATTTTATAGAGTATTGAAGAAATTGAGTAGAAAAATGCTATTACAATCTTCTTTACAATATATTTAATAAAATATTTTCAAAACAAAACAAAAATGTACTTGCTAGTAAGTTCAATAATTTGGTCAACACTGTACCGTGAATCAAAATTTATTACCTCTTTAATGTGAAACTGTTTTTATGAAGAATAATTAAGTATTGTAAAAAAACCTGTGAAGTATTTTAACATTGGTAATTAGTTTCCTTACATTTTTTTTTCATAAATTTGCAAATCATTAAGAAAAAAGTCGTAAAAACTCCCTATCCTATCATAGCAATTTTTATTTCAATATTTTTTCAGAATATTTTTTTTTTAACTTTTAACAATGTTTGATTTGGATATGTTAAATAACGTCAACATCAATCGATTTTTTTATAATAAATTATGTTATCTACAGAAAATCGTTAGAAGCATCTTTTCACGCTATTTAGATTTTAGCCATATTTTTTCAATCGTTTGGATTTCTCGGTTGTTTGCAGATGTAGGATCTTTTTGCGAAGACTTGGAGATAACATTAATTAGAAATTTTCGTGATTCCACTCACGGCAGAAAGTCAATCGAGTCCGATAAATTAATCGGGCATAAATTAATTTTTTAATACATCGGCTTTAAGAAAGCGACTTTATAAACTAAAACTAGCCCCTCTACTTTTAGAAATTGAAATTCTAAAAATGTTTATGACTTTATTGAGACAAACTTTCTCTCATATTTAATTTATTATCGGGGGAAAAAAACAGAACTCATGTAAATTTAATTCTAATTAAATGTTGTATTTAATAGAACTTTGTTGATTTTATGATGGTGCTTTTCAAGAAGACTTTCATTTATAATTTCGTATTGAACAAATCAAACTTAAGCAAAATTTCATTCAAATACAACGTTATATTTAAGGGAATTTTTTTGATTTAGTGATGTTGCATTCAATGAACTGGTTTAAAACGTATTAACAAACCATAGTTTCAAAAAAATTAATTAATTCTAGTTGCTGAACATAGGTAATTGAAATAATTGCATTTAAAAGTTTTAAAATAATATTATGCTGTGTTTATACGTGAAATTTGAGAGGAAAAAAAGTGCGCATGCCATAAAAGTACATAAGGCATTTACTTAAGGTATCCGTACACCTTCGGAGAAATTTTTTTTAAATACATTGATATTTGCTACCAAAATATTTTTAATGCTAAAATATAACCTAAAACTATGAAAAACACATTTAATAATCTGCTTTTAATCACACACACACAAAAAAAAATTGAAGGGGAAAACATAGTGAAAATAGTACATAAATTGATTATCAGAATAACGCTCATAACTCGAAAGTAAATAAAATTATCATTATTCTGTAAATCGTATCTGATTCATCATAAGATGTTTGGGAACTGGTACTAATTTCATGATGAAAATCATATTACTACAGTTTTTATTGTGTTTCGAGTCAAATAACTATGAAAAATAAAAATAAAAAAAAGTTATAACAATGCATGATTTTCACCTTTGTTACTAAAAACATATTAATTTTACAACCATGAAAGTAGTAGGGGTTCTTAAAAACTATATAAGGAAGATACTTGTAGAATTTACATTAATTTTGTTCATAACTTTTTCTGATATCTACGTTACCATATGTAAATATGTTGAGGAAACTCATTTTGAATAAAATCAAAAACAAACTTTCAAATGCAATTAAAAATTAGCTACCGAGTAAAATTGGAATCCCTGTAACTTAAGTTCTAAATAAGGTATAAGCAAAATCTAAACACTATTAGAAAGGAAAAAGTTTAAAAATTTTAAACTGGCATTAAAATTAGAAAATTGAAAAATGTGACAAAAAATGACGTGTTAAAGGTGTACAGATACTTTAAGTAAATGGTTAGCAAGTTATACTAAAAATCTACTTCATGGGACACTATACCCTAAAAATGACCTTCCCTTATTTTAATTGAATGACTAATTTATATACAAAATTTCATAGTTCTAGGCACTTTATTTAGTGATTTAATAGCATGCTAAGTCATTATATTGACTTTCAGAACTTTAAGCTACTTCTTCTCCGCTTCTTATTTTTCACGATGGTTATGTACTAAAAATGCTAAAGTGTTTACGGAAATCAACTAAAGTCTTAAAAAAAATTTCTGGATAATCTGTTTCACAATCCTACGAATGGAATACGTATTTAGATAAATAGTTATTTTTTTCAAAAAATCCGCGATATGTGATATAATTGGGTTTTTTTTTTTTACCCTTTTGTTAAAGTGTCAGATAGAAGAAAAAAAATGCGTAAAATTATAAATAACTCTAGTACAATTTAACCTAGGCACAAAATAGTTAGAAATTTGTCTTGTTCAAGCGGATCGGGAAAGCCCCATCTCTCTCATACTAAATTGACCAATTTTATGCACCTTTTTCTCAGAAATTATCAAGATAGATTCATAAAATTTTCATGGAAGTTAGAATAGCATGTTTTACAAACTTAAACACACAATTTTTTCCCTAAGTGAAAGAGAAAAATTATTATCCATTATTCAATTTTAGAATTTTGGGCACAATTTTACTGCCTAAAATAAAAAAATTCTCAAAAAGTCACCAAATCCCCATGTTAAAGTATGTAATATAACGTTGTATAATGTCATTGAGAAACTGAATTCATAAATTGCATAGATATTGATAAAAAGGAACATAAACCTGTAAAATCCATGTATAGAGAAAATCGCATTTTAAGTTTTCATTGATACTTTTATTGGTGATTAAGTTATTGAAATATTTCGAGATAAAGCAAAATTTTTTAAAAAAACCGAAAGTTCTATGCAAAGTTTTGAAAAGAATAAGTTTATCCACCCAAGGTGCACTTTTTTTACAATTATTATTAAATTACTTAATTAAATATAAGAATTAAAGTAAACGATAAAATATCGAGAAATGGACAATAATAAACTTTTCCGATGTTAAAATTAAATCAAACGATAAATTATTAAATTGAATATATTTAAGCCAAATGTAATTAAAATTGAAGCAAACGATAAAAAATTAAAAAGTGATCTGGGTACGCCAAAATTGAATATATTTAAGCTAAATGTAATTAAAATTGAAGCAAACGATAAAAAATTAAAAAGTGATCTGGGTACGCCAAAATTGATCCACCTAAGACAATAGTCCCCTTGGGTGGCTAATAATTGTTTGAAAATGACACTTCTTTCTGAAATACGTATTTTATATGGGTTCGAATATGGGGAATAAAAACTTCTTATAGAAATCTAATTAAAAAAGTTGCTCACAGAATACAGTGTCCCTTTAACCACATATTTCGAAATGCGTATTACATTCACACTGAATGACGGTATGGTTATTTCTTGAGGTGTTATTCAAAGCACAAAACTTAAAGAAAAGAAATAAATATTGTTATGAAACCTGCATTGACGCTTCCAGACAGCGTAACTCTTTAAAAGGAAAAAAGACATTTACAATGATTTCTTTTGATATCAAAGAAAGCTTAACCAATGACCCCATCCCCAACCTTGGCAGTAAGTAACTTGATGAATTTGGCGACAAAATTAAGGTTCTCAGAAGAGCTGGAATTTTTCCGAAATCTCAATTAGGGCGAAAGTTTTTTGACCTTCCCTAATTTTCCCGGTGACGTGGCACCTGTTCGGAACAGCTATAAATGCGAAGAGCAGTAGCGATAGGGTAAAATGGCCTGAATCGGGAAGCTAACATCTAGCATCTATCGGGATTGCCTGAGACTATTGGAATGTATGTAAAATGTTACTTTTGAGATTTTACTGAGGTGAGAACCAGTAAACTGGTGAGCTGGACAATGCTGAAAATGCTATGAATGTTATTACAAGTACTGTTTTGCTTCTGTTTGTGTTACGGATCAGCACAAGTACTATATTTGCTGTTGTGTCGCTAATCTGTCCAAGTTTTGTTATCTATATTTCAACCTTTCCTGAATATTTGTGAATAAGTGTCATTTGTCATTATCTTCCGTGTTGGACTGATTACACTGTTACACCCACTTTACGATATTTTTGTAGCAATATGTACGTAGGTCCCTCCCTTCAAGTACCATTATAAGAACGCGCAATTTATTAATTACAAAAATACTTTATTGTAAGATAAGTAGTATAAAAAAAACTTTTTAAAGTCAATTCCTACTTAGGTCAACAAAGAAATTTTTTATTTTAGTTACTTTTTATTAAGTAATTACAATTAATATAAATATGTATATATGTACGTATGACAAAAATCACAATTATTAAGTGGCAAAAGAAAGTTTTTTCCAGCGATCTACACGATTCGTCACTGACGGTATTTATTCCTAAATTTATATTCTGCTAAATATCTTATATATGAGAATTTTTTTTCTCCCATATAAAACTAAAATTAATTATTTGAAAATCAAATAAAAAAAAATTTATGCTTCGACGAGATTCGATCCGAAAGCTATGCTGATGCTCTACCAACATTACCATTGCAAGACAAATGACATAGTAGATGTGCATTGGCTTATTTCTTTATTCATGCGGTAAAATAAATGGTTGGAATGCAGTTTAGCTCAACCACCCTTGGCGACAGGAAATATTTGTCTATGTTTTGCCAAATGTGACTACCCTGGTACGCTTCGTGGACTTAACCTTCAGCCAAAATAAATCACCGAGTTTGGCAATTTTAGAAATCGTGCCAAGTGGTTGGGCTAAACTGCATTTTCAACAATTAAATTTAATTAAATGAATTAATATTTGAAGAGACTGTATTAACATCAAGTGTCATCCATTACAAGTTTAAAAAAATGTATTTGAACTTGATTGGATGATTAAAAAGTATTTTATTAACGTTTGGAAATTTGAACAAGATATATATAGGGAGAGTGCGAGCTAATTGTAAGAATTTAATAAAAATAGAGTATACGAGCATTCAATACTAATTACAGGAATTTTGCAGTGAGTCAACTTAATGTGTAATGTCCAGTTCCAAAATTAATTTAAATGACAAAGTGTTCAATTCTTGCTGGAAGCACAAATTACTAGAATAAGAAGAAAAAAAAGTGTACTTCAACATGCTACTTGTCATGTGAAAGGTCATTAATATTATTTGATTAAAATAATATTATTTGAATGTAATTTCATATCTGATTTTTGAGAGAGAGTATTGAAACTTATGAATCGAAACTTTGCCGAACTCAAATAAATAAATTATCAAAATTAAATGGCATAAGAAACACGATTTTTCATTCCTAAATAATTTCTCTTTGATTTCTGTATTAGAATTTGGAATGCGTGTTCTAAGTCATATTTAGTATATTTAAGTTTTATTTTTAATCATGATAAAAATTGGCTTAATTTTTTTTAATTGTTTATCACATATTATATCTATCTGTACAACGAGGTTGTAAAAATTTTATTAAATATCTTGTGTGTTCACAAATTTTACGATTGAAATTAATCTTGATGTAAATCACATTGAGTCAATAGTGATTAATTTCTGATTATTTTCGCTGTATAAATTGTTTGACTTCTGGGTTTGAAAATATTTGAGACACACAAAAATGTATTTAATAAACAATAAATTAATTTTAATCAACTGTGCAAATAAATTAATAGTATTATTTTCAGTTTTTCGAGTGGTAATCATAAAAATATTAATTATATTTTTTTTTCACAAATATAAAATCGATGGGCGTTTAATTTTTTTATTACATAAATAGGAGATTTAAATACAGATGTTAGATATGTTAATATTTTTATTTAGAATTTTAGCGATTTATAGAGGGAACTATTTTCTGCAAAGAGCGTGCCTTTCAATTACATTTATTTTCAGAAATTTAAAAGATAGTATTCTAAAAAATGTAGAAAAATTTATTTTTCACATGATGAAACTCGATTTATAAGAAAATTGAATTTTTTTCTTATAAAAGAAAAGATTTGATTTTCAAAGGAATGAATCTGATTTATAAAAATGTGAGTTGATTAATCTGGATTTGATTTGCAAAAGAATGGGACTAAAAAGCGAAAGCACGAATTTAATGTATGAAAAAATGAACCAGGTCTTAAAAGGGGAAAATACGGAATTCAAAACTCGTAAAAAATTAGACAAAAGCAAAAATGTTCTCAAATGTTCTTTTTATTTTTAGATTTCTTTCCACATTTGAAATTAATGAATTGTTAAGTATACCAAAAATTATTCTTTTCTCTTTTCTTTTCAGACATAAATCTCGAATCAAGTGTGATAGAATGCACATATTGTAACAACGTTCTTTATTGGAAAGAAGCACAATGGCAGAAGATGCAACAAGTGGAATTAAGTGCTTGTCCGATTCTGAAATCAACAAGACCAATTTTATGACTTCTGTTGCAGAAACGGGACGAGCAAGAAGCAGCTCTGAAAGCTATGTTTCTACCGTCCCTAACGTTTTTCAAACCAGGCAACAAAACAACAACCAAAACATTTTTGTGAAAATGTCCGATTATCCGTCTTTTGAAGCTGTCATTTCTTCATTAAGAAATTTTTCTATTCCTGTAAAACAGACTACCAATAGCGATGATAAAAATCAACCAGTGACTTCAAAGGATGGTTCTTCTCATTGTCCAGAACTCCATGAAAACATTGAGGAAGAAATACATTCCATAGAAAAAAATAAATATCTCCAGGAGCAACAAATTACAAATGAAAAATCGGCTGAAGATAATTACCATTTTGGGATGGTCGTACAGTCTGTAGAATCCAACATTAAGCGTCAGGATAACATAAAGGACGGACATTCCAGTCTACGAACAACTTCTGTTGAACAACTATCTGCAAAAATGGAGAAATTTGTCCACCTTGACAAAGAGCAGGCTAATGTAGACTCTGTAGTCTCTAGTCCGTATCAGGTTATGGTAGAGCAAACAAATGCCAATACAAAAACTTTAGGTGATAACATACTTGGTGAACCACGATGCGTAGCTCTCAAAAAATACATCACAGATGGAGATGATGATTTTGAACTTGATTTCGAGATCACATCTGACATTGAAGAAGATGACGAGCTTACAAATGACCCACAATCGCAAAGTTCTAAAAAAAAGAAGAATTCGCATCCCGATCCCAATGACATGTTTTTGGACGACGATCCGAACGAAATAACTGAGATTCAGAATATTCCATATATTAACCTGACGAGTCCTACTAAAAACTGGGAATATCCCTCACTTGAAAGAGAAGAGGGTGAGTTAACACCAGATTTATACTCTGCAACTCATTCTGATGTCAGTGATTCCAAGCGCACTCTCGTAAAAAAGGAAATTTCAAAGAAATCGAATTTGGAATTCTTCAATAAAGTCAACCGATGCTTCCGCCATCTTGAAAAAGAGTTTAGCAACATGCATGTGCCTCGGGGTTCAAAGAGACTGGTTACCCATCTTCGGAATATACTCTGTGTCGTAGAAAGGATGAAGCGTAAATTATCGGTTTTGATTGATTCAATTAATTCTTCCAGTAGTAAAGATAACCACAGCAGGAATTCATCCAATTCCAAAAATAAGGCGCATACTTCTCAGAACTCTAAGAATTCATCTTCGAAAGAAAGAGAACACAGAAGTAATGATAGATCTAGAAAGCCTGAAAACTCTCACAAATCTCAAGGCCGAGAACATTCAAAAGAAAATAATAGCCAGAGAAATAATTCCCGCGTTTTATCGCGTGATTCAGTCGGAGTTCACGCAAAACATGGAGATGGTAGAGCTAAAATGGATGATCCTCGTAAAATGTCTATCAGTGCAACACATTCAAAAGTAGAGAGACAAAGGATTCAATCCTTATTCAAAAGGCAAATGAATTTAATTACGCAGCAGATTATACAACAAAATGACCAGGACAAGCATCCAAAACCAGGAAAAAATTCCGGAACAAAATCAAAACCTGAAAAGAACCAACGTAACAGACCTAGCTTAGAACATCTTACAACTTTAGAAGACATGGAAAGCTTTCTGAGTCTATTGAAAACGAAAAAGGGACAAAAAATAACACCAGTAGATTTGATTCAAGATTTTCAAAGGAAACAGATTTTAAAATTTACAACCAAAAAAAGAAATCCAATACCTCAAATGCGGACGTTACCTGTTTTATTGACTGGCGCCAAAGAAGATGAAGATATTATTCCCTTACAGATGATAAAACCGAAAAATAATTCCTTACAGGTAAATGATTCCAACAAAAATGAACAAAATAGGAAACAAACAGTAACTCCAGACACAATTTGTGACCAAAAAAAGAAATTAGAAAAAGAAATATTAAGAAACGAGAAAGGACACGAATTGGATGGGATATTAGAGGGGCTGGAAGGGAAATGTAATTCTAACAATTCTTTAAACGCAACAGAGTTTCCCAAGTCAAAGCAGTTAAGCGCTAAAGAACAAAAGGATGGCAAAAGTAAAACAAAAAGCGAGAAAACAGACAATGTTACGAAAGAACATTCTGAAGAAGGAATTGAAATCTGGAAGGACGAAAGCGTTCCTTCATCCAAGGAAGTAATTGATTCTTCTTCGGTTAAAAGAAATTCTAAAGAGATGAAACGCGGCGAAGCTCTCTTTCATTCGAGAGCTTCAGATTTCGAAAGAGATTCGCGGGAAATATTCCAAGAGAATTCAGAAAAACGAATAAGGAAAAAGTATTCGGAATCTAAATCATCCGAATCAGATAGCGATTCGCAAAAGGATCAAATTCTTAAGAAACGAAAAAGAAATGAATGCGACGACGATTCGCGCCGTAAATTATCCTCCGCTGAGCCGAAGAAAGGAGCAGTATCGGGGAAAAAATCTAGAACAAGATATCGCTCTGACGTCGAAGAAGTAATCGATGGCTTTGATGAAAAACTGCCAGAAGAATTACTGACTAAAAAGCTATTCATAGTGGGTGACAAAAACTTAGCTATAGTCGACAAGCATTTCTGCGTTAAAGTAAAGGGCAATCAGATATTTCTGAAGAAAGTGGGGAAATCGAGAAAAAGCCTACGTCATCAAAGCAGAAAGCATTCCAGTTCCCGCGAAAGATCCGAAGAGAATAAAAGAATCCAGGAAAGAAAGATTAATAAAAGAACAGACGTGGAGATGGTTTCAGATTCGGAAAATACAGGACCGACCTTAAAAGAAATGGAACATTTCTTGCAGCAGTTGCGCGCTAAGAAGATTCCCAAAGAAAAACAGGACGACGAACTACTGTCTAGTCAGCAGAGTCGAGAAATGAAATTCATGGCAAGAATACAAGCGAAAAGGAAGGCAAAGCTCATGGCATGTGTGTCATCAACGCCAAACATTACGGAAAAAGAAGCCAAGTTCTTGAAAGATCTCGAAAATCGATCTAAAAATCCGAGCGATTCACCTGATACAGAAAGCAAGAAACAGAAGTTGATGGAAAAGATTCGCGCAGAAACTGATTACATTCTTTTGTCTCAGAAACAAGCGGCAGTTCTTGATGATGATCCACTGAGCGATGTGAAGACGTTCTTGAACATGATCAAAGAAGTAGAATCTTCCAATGATGACAATTCGAAGCAGGTTTACGTTTCTTTCTCGCTAAAACGTTCTGATGTCAAAAAGCTTGAGAACATAACTCAAGGAAAAGCGTCTGCTATGTCGGAAGAATCCCAACGACTTCTTAACAGTGTCAGGGCTAAAATGAGAGCCAAGAAAACACCTATGCTTGCGGCCAGTGAAGATACTAACAATGAACCATAACCGAATCCTTCAGATTGCGAATACATAAAAATCTCGAATGTCTTATTTTCTTTCAACTAAGTCTTTTTGTTCATCGTTATACATTTTTTTTTACATCCATTTCGTTCCTTCAATGATCTTGTCTTATATCAAACAATGAAGAGTAAACTATAAAACGCATGTGTTACAGGAAAAATTTACTTCCGAATAGTATTATTTGCAAAAAAAAAATTGCAAATAAAATTTCATAGAATAAAATTCCATTTCATATTCTTAAGAGATATTTAAATGAATTTTTTGAAGTTAAAGTTTTGTGAATAACGTTTAGTTTTGAGCTTTTGACATTTGAAATATTCTTTAAAAGACTTCTTTCAAGTTTAATCCATATCGCTCATGAAAAAATCTAATACAGATTGATAAGATTGACACTTGATCTCCCAAACTGATGCGATTTCAAATTACACACGTAGAATTGATCGGAACTAATTCATGATTATCGAAGTTTTAATGTGCTTTTATACTAATTAAATTGTTAATGAACAGCACAGTTTTTGGAATCGTGAAGAATCATGCTGAGTTATTCTTTACTAAAAACATAAAATGAACTCAAATCCAGTACTGTCTCAATATATAGTTTTTGTGCATATTAATATACCTGAATTTAATGTTGTCGATATTTAGTTGATTAGAAATAGCAATGTTAACGGTAATCCTGATATTTGACCCTATGAAAATAGAATCACAAAAATGTTAGCCTTTTATAGACAATTGTTGTAAGCAAATGTACCCAAAATATTGCTTATTTAAAATGAATTAAAAACGAATCGTACTTCTCAAATTTATATTTATAAAAAGATTTTCCAATTTGTGGAATATATTATTTGATGATTCTAAGATTTATTACTTTGTGTATATTGGTGAGTCCAATTCTGTCATGGATTACAAATTAAAATCTTATTTTGTATCAAATGTGTCTGATTTTTTACTGTATGAATTAAGAAATTAAGAATTGCTCCGATATATAGTGCTACTTTTATGCCATCATAACCTTGGAACTTAGGATGGCAAAAAGTGAATGTAGATACCATTTGGTAGACTTCTGAACTCCCTAATACAGATTCTTTTTAACATAAATTCATTGTATGCCAAATTTATAAGGCTCTGGCCATTAAGGATCCGCCATGTAGCCGTGACTGATGCACGTTAAATCTGTCGGGGGCCCAAAGCCCCCCCCCCCGAGGAAGTTAGGGGAGGGTGTGCCAGTTCAGGTGTCATCCTCGTCACTTGACCGAGGTTAAAAATTACGAGGTCCGTCGCCAATAACCCTCGTGTTGCTTCTAGTGTGACGTTAATAAAACCAAAAACAAAAAAAAACTTAATTTATAAAGCAAGTTTAATCGTATTATGAGTTTTCCTCGATTCTTATTTAAAACAGGCTAATTGTTTATTTAAACGCGTTTTGTATTAAAACGGATGAAAAAGAAAGGGGCGTGTTTTATCTGGAAAAGTATCTTGAACAATTATACTTAACACTTTTATTACTCATTTTAGAATGTAACACAACTATAATCATAATTAGCAATTACATTTCTCTAAGGTAATTCTTATTCGGATTATGTTTCTTATAGAGTATTTGAGAGTATTTTATAGAGTGTTAATATTAATGTAGCCTTAATTAATAATTTGAAAATTACTACAAATATCCTTCAAGTGTCCTAAAGAACTTTTAAAAAAAAATCGAGTAATAGCTAGAAATGTTAAAAAATAATAGAATAATATAATATGAAAACAAATTATTAATTTATCATAAGAAATCAACGGTTTTTTTTAAATATAAATTAATTTATAAAATGAAAAGTATGTTAAAAAATTTTTCGAAAGTAAGCAAATAATAAGTAACTAAATCATAACTGACCCTGTTCAATATAAAAAAAAATCACAACTCTCCAAATTATATAAATTGATAAAATAATAATAATTGTTATTTCTTAAAATTCTAAAAATTTACAGAAAAGTTCTCTAAAAAATTATGGAAATAAACAATAGCAGGAAATAACAAAAATGCATAATAATTCTCTATTTTTAATACGGAAGCAATGATCAAAAACTGCATAGCAAGACCTACACGATGAATTAAATGCAGATATCTCCAAAATCTTTAAGCTGACATAATAATAACGAGACTGCACAGAACGTGATTTTTTTATAAAGGGCAAAATACACAAATGCGCATAATTTAATACAAATCAAAATATTAACAGATTTTAGGTATATCTGCGTATGATGTTTGACCTTTTAAATAACTTACACAGTATATTCAAAATGTTCTGGGATTGATCGTATTTAAACCATACAACCTAGCGGATTATTGCATTTGATAACGAGCTTCTACATTGTCTCCTCACAACACACAACACTTGGAACGAGTGTAGAATTCCGTAAAACGTCTCCTGAAATGCCTCCATTCCACTCCAACACATATTGAGTTTCTAAGTCATGACCACTTCATTCTCCTCTATGGACTCGTACTGCTCCTCCTTCAATTTCAGTATCAACTTTGGGAACGAAAAATTGTGGGGAGGAGAGAAGGTCAGGTCTGGTGAATACATTCAATGAACCTGAACATAACCCGGCTTTTCGCTAAAATATGCTGCATAAGAATAGACTTGTGAGATGGTGCATTTTTGTGCAATAGTCGCCAATGACCACTGCCAAACTAAACGGGCCTCATACGCCATGTTGTAGTTATTGAAGTTATTCTCAATTATTAGTAACTTAGAACATCCAAGATATCCGATGGCGCCCCAATCCATCACACTAGACTTTCATTTGATGTGATGTTGAATAACAAACTCTGGAAGGTGGTTTTCACTAGTATAACGTCTAAACTCAGACATGACCGTCACTGTACTTCCGATTAAGGTGGGGTTCATCGGTCTTGTTGCCATATGGTACACTAGGGTCTGTTGATGAGACCTTTGAAGTCGAGAACGCCGATGCTTTTCCGTGAGAGATATCTTGCGCAAAGGAACTCCTGTGCACACAGCACAGGATGCAATAGAAACCGATTAATTGCTGGAGTAGTAGATTCAAAAAGTTCTAGTACTAATTACACACAGACCTTATAGCCTGGAGAATATACTTGAATTTGACTTTAATCTTCAACGTAATCTCCTCACAACACAATACTAGTCCGTAAACGTTTTCTGAAATCCCTCCCTTATTGAGTTCCGAGGTCATAGCCCCTTCAGTCTCCTCTGTCGACTCTAGCCGCCACCCTTTCATCTTCAATTTCAACTTTGGAAATAAGGAATAGACCACGGTTAGGGAAAGGGGCTCCGATCTGGTGAGTACAAGGAGTGAACTTGAACATCGCTTGGCTTTTCGCCAAAATATGCTGCTCAGGGATGGACTTGTGAGAAGGTGCATTATTGTGCTACAATTATCAATTACCACTGTCAAACTACTCGGGATTTACTAGCCACAATCGTTTCAAAAGACTATCAGAACATCTTTGCAGAATGTCCCAGTCCCGATGGAACCTTGATGATGACAACATTTTCATCCTTTCTTTTCGAACATCTCTTTGAGTTTCAAACATGGAAAACCTCTCGAATAGTAGGGAACGACTCATAGCATCGTCGTCGTAAGCAGAATTAATTATTTCGTGTATTTCTGTGGCCAATTTCTCCACTTTAAACAAAATTTAATGTTTGTTCGCTGTTTCATTATTTTTTTCGATGACGATGACGCACGTACACGTTTTTCTCAAAGGAATGCTGCTTGGTCAAAACTAGTTAGAAATTAATGTAACCGCTTGATAAGCGAGTTGGAAGTCGTTGCTATATCATCCCTTCCGTAGAGATAGCGCCATTTGTCTTTTTGAATGCATTGTGTAAGTACGAATATATCCTCTGAGTTATGTGCCTGTGTACGATCAGTGCAAGAACTTTTGGACTCATTGTATACATAGATACAGAATATTTAGGAAGCCAGACTCACAAGGAAGTCGAATTAAGAACTAGAACAGATATTTTTATTTAATTAAATGTGTACTAAATGGCGCTTTCTTGTGTCGAAAGAGTTTCATGTTTTTTATTTGGATCAAAGAGAGAGAGAACTCTGTAACGAGGAGTGATACGGAAGGCCGTCCGCCAATAAATATTGTTTGTGAAAAGAAGTGATTATTGCGTTCTATATGCCTCTACAAAATGGTTTCAGAAAAACACTCGAAGTTTGAATAAAAAGCATCATACTATATTGAGACAAATGCAGTATTATAACAAAAGAAAAGGAAGAATTTTAAAAAGAACTTAAATTTTCTCCCATAATTTATTTCATTTCTGTATTTGAAATATGTGTTCGTAAACTTATTAATAATTTCATATAACAATTCATTGCATGATTAATAATTTATTCTGTCTAATGATTCTGAAATTAAGAAATAAACTGTCTCTTTTAGAAAGGAAGTGTAAAAAAAAAAAAGATGATATGTGTCAAAATGAAATTTGAATTGTTTATACATTTGAATAAGCAGATGGAACTAATCATTAATATATAATTAGTTACTGTACGAAAATATCAATAGCGTAATAAATGTATTTAATCAAATTGAGAAATTTAATTACAAAAGAAAATTAATAATTTATTTATGATTCTATATTTAAAAACAAATAGTGATCTCTGATACCCATCTAGCGAAACATAGAGTTATGAATCATCAAATGTAAATTCATTTGCAGAATAATGGAAAGTTAACAGAAGAGACCTTTTTACTTTTTATCATATTAAATAAAATACAGATTTCGTATTACTAACTATTCTTCAACATTAAAAATTAAAATAAACTAATTGAAACTAAAGTTTAAGTGGTATTATCAAAGCTTTATTTTTCTTGTGCAGAGAAAAGGAAAACTCCTATGTGGAAAAAATATGAAATGCAACATTGATTCTAATAATTTACTTAATTATTCAGCCTCTTTTCATTCAAACAAAAACTTTTACTTTTATTCTACAAGCAGATCATAAAATAAAGTTGTATTCTGAAATAACTGTGTAATTGTAACATTCAGCGACATTGTATTATTCATAATTAAATAAATTTTAAGAAATAGTTATATTCGCTGCTCTTAACAATATCGAAATAATGAAAAATACATGTTGGGTAAAACTTTGATTATTTTCTTAAAAAAAATCAGTTCATAATGTTCTTTTCTCTAAAGAAATGTTGCCTTGCATAGAAAATATTAAAATATAAAGAAAGTAATCTAAAATATGAACAACGCGTACTGTATCAAATGGCTTATAATTCATTTTTGTGCTTTATTAACAAAACCAACCGTTCCTTTTCCCCAGATCAGAACATAAGAATAAAAAATAACTGTGAAAAGTGTTCTATTATTCTTATTTTGAGAAATGGCGCCAAAGTGCGCTATTTGTTACATCTCCCTGCTTGTCATCTACTGAATTTTGCGAAGAAAAGCATGATCAGCTTCAACTTATATGAAACTTCTGGGCGTTTCTCTCTACAGTTTTGTTTTTTAACAGGGAAAAAAAATTGAAACTAAAGCGAGTCATAAAATAAATAAATATCCCGACTCCTCCTTAACTTTCTTTTTATATAAATGTATACTGAGACTGAGAGAAAGGGAAAAAAGGAAAATAAATCAGACAGGGAAAAAAAGTTTACTGTCTTGAAGGGAAAAGTAAACGTAAGCTTCTTTTCGTAACGAAGTTGTCGTTTATTGATGGACAAAAAAAGCAGTTCTCCCATTTTCATTTCTCGTTTTTTCATGTGTATTTTTTTCCAAGATGGCCGATAGTAAAAAGATAAACGAAAATTGCTAGTTCGAAAAAAAAAAAGTAAATAAATAAAGATTATTGATCTTTCTTTTGACTTGACATTTTGTCTTCTACCACCTACCAAAATGTTTCGCACCCTTTTTAGACTTGTTCTCACACTTTTTTTTGTGCATGACTTTATTTCCGGAAGAAGAAAAAAAATTAGTTTTTTTGTAAAGTTCGGAAGTAATATTTTCTTTTCAAACAAACCTTCCATTTAACTCAGAATGTGCTTATTTATTTTTTAAGAACAGATTTTTTTTTCAAAAAAAAAAAAATTCTCATTTACACTTTAGAGTTCATAATGAATATTTATTTTTGTGATTCAGTAAACACGCTGAAATACGAAATTGTCAGAGAGACAGAAAAAAACCATTACTTTATAAAATTTAACTTCCACAGTTTTTTTAAAATGGCATCTGAGAGTTAAAATTTTTACTTTAATTATACAATATTTAAATTCGAATTGTAAATAAGAAGAGAGAACTTAAAAAAACTAAAAAAAAAAATAATAATAATCTTTTTTTCCTTTCATTTCCTAACATTTTTTTTTAGTGTCGTTTTATTTATATAGATTTGATAAAATAAGTAATAAACTTTTCAGTGTAACTGTGTACATGCTATTGCAAAACGCATCAGTTCACTTGAAGTTGTTTTATCTCCGCTGATTTTTTTTTTTTTTTTTTTTTTTTTTTTCTATTTAGAGGGATGCTTGAAAAAAAAACTTTTTCTGCTAAAAGAAGATCTATCTTATATTGAAACTTTTATTGCTGGAGAATTTTTTTATACATAAATTAGCTTAAGCTGAGTTTGTTGATTTGAAGTTTTGCATCAGACCAGGGGACGGTAAATTTTTTTGGGGAAGGGCTAGATCGTAAAAGTCAGTCTTCCCAGGCAGATAGAAAACTCGAAGATATTTGAGTTGATAATTCTTTTCCCGAAGCGAAAAAAAAAAAAAAAAATGTTGGGTGTTTTCTAATTTCATTTTAACATACACTAAGGTTTTTCTTTTAATATTTATTCCATTACAAAACGCTGGTTTTATTCCCACTAGAAGCAATACGAGGGCTAGTGGCGACGGACCTCGTAATTTTATAAACCTCGGTCAAGTGACGATACCCCCTTCTCCTAACTTCCGCACCCCGCCAACGGGAAGACTTTGGGCCCCGACAGATTTTATGTGCATCAACCCCGGTTATACAGCGGGTCTTTAGCGCCCAAGGTTCGAACCCACGACTGAGCGGAAACCGCAGGCCGCGAGTCCGATGCCTTAACCACTAGGCTACCGCGGCCACTTTATATTGGGTGGTCATCATCTTCCAAATCTATATCACCGAATGAATTTTAAGTAGCATAGAGTAATCTTACTTCCAAACCCCAAGCTCCACAGCAGCAATTACAATCAAAAAAAAAAAAAAAAAAAAAAAAAAAAAAAGTATAAAAAAAAAAAAACAAAAAAATTTATTACCAATTCTTTATTAACATAAAAAAAAAAATAAAAAAAAAAAAAAAAAAAAAAAAAAAAATTGCCAATGTTAACAACAAAAAGAATAAAAACAGACGATTCGAGACCAAATCTATTATTAAATGAAATATTAAAATAAGAGCAAACGATAAATTATTAAAGTAGACGATAATATTCTGTTCGGATAGTAAAATAAAAGCAGAATATAAAATATTAAATTAAATATGTCTTAACAGTGTAAATATACCTTGAGCAAAATAAATGTAATTATTAAAATCATGACGTATTATAATGTCAATCTTTTTAACCTAACACTATGTATACTTTATTTATACCCACGCATCTTTAAAGACACCATTTTCTCTAAACAACATGTTAGCACATATTGAAAAAACATAAATTCACTTTTTCCCTAGAATATGATATTTTTACATAATATTTATGTACACTTCCCATGAATAAAATATTTCCATTTATTAATAAACCTATTATAGAACCAGTTAAATATCGTATCAATCCAATGAAATTTATTGTTTTTACCGAGGCAGTATTCCATCACAATGAGGCTCGAAATTGGTACTTCCTATCAGAAAAGTTGTTTGCAAAGAAAGGATCATCTGTTAGTATTGATCTGTTTATAGATTTAACATACTTCATTTCCAGAAATGTCCTTTCCCACTGATAAGTACTCCCAAACGCAGATAATAATCCCCAAGCATATAATTTTAATTGAGATTAGTTATCTTCCGAAAGACATTATATCCATTACTTTAAACATCATTTTTAGTATATCATCTTCTTTCAGATCAATCACTTCTAACTGAAGGTATGACGGAGGCTCCTCAACCGTTTAGCCAAATGGATTTTTAAATATGGAAATGTTTTTTGCACTTCTAGATCCGAAAAACTCTGCTGCATTTTTTTTTTTTTTTTTTCACCTTGTAAGTTTTTCATGTAAAAACATTAAATCGCGGACATGATTAAAAACAGAACGGTGGACTGCAATTTACCGACCTCTGCTTTTGGCAGTGGAGCAGGTAATTCTGAAGCTCGATCATATGACAAAGATGTTTAGTTTAGTTTAGTTTCTATTAACGTCGCACTAGAAGCAACACGAGGGCTATTGGCAGAATACCCAAGGGGACCGAGCTCACCCAAAGGTTTAGAGCTGCAAACCGGACCCCCGGGAAACAATCACCCCGCACTCAGCCTTTATTGACAAAATAACATAAGATTTACATAATTTTGAAATAAAGGTTAAACAAAATGTACGAGGTATTTGCACAACAAAAAATATACATGACTGAAACACAAGAAACAGTTGAAATTTTCTTACAGAAATAAGATACGCAACAGGTTAAATAGCACAATACAAAAACGTCCACAAACTCGTAAACAAAAATGAAGTATTAGGCAAAGGTGTGAACATATATACAAGACATACAATTATAGCTACATGGTAAGGGATGATAAAAATATTGTGAAATATAATAAAAGTTTGAAACAATTAATAAATTTGTTGGGTAATTTTACGAGCCGTAAGTATACAGGATTTAAGCTTAGAATGTAAGTAGGGATTTTCACACACGGACCTCAGCCAAATAGGTTTCGCTTCAACAACAGGACATTTTAAATGAAAATCTCTGGTAAAAGGGCAAGAGAAAACGTAGTGGTCAGCATCTCCAACAGAGACACAGAGACATAAATTTGTACTTTTTAAATTAAAACGATTTAAATAAGAAATGAAGGGACCATGACCGGTTAAGAAGCGTGTAATAAAACTAGAATTTGTATAAAAACTCAAATTTGGTCTAGGAAAATATGACTGAACCCGAATACCAGTATTACAAGTTGACCACCAGACCTCCCAGTCAGAAAGAAGCTTATTTTTTAAGGTCATAACTATATGAGACTGAGGGGCAGGGACATTCATTTTCTCACCATAAGTGATAGCGAGTTTTGCAAAGAAATCGGAAATTTCGTTACAATAATCTCCGACGTGGGCCCGAACCCAGTGTAAGTTGTAAAAATCAGAAGAAGTTGTTAATTTTTCTCTAATGGTATTGATAAAAGCCGATTTATTTCTAGTACTCTGCAGTAGCAATATAGACGATAAACTGTCGGAGTAAACAAAAACTTTAAAGTTATGAGAGACGGCCCACAAAACGGCAAATCCGATTGCTGAAAGCTCGGCTTGAAAAACTGAATTATAAAAAAATTCAGTTTGAACATGTAGACTCTGTTTAGGACACCCCGGTGGAAGACACACACGGCGAACCCAGTTTCGGACCCGATCCTTGATCCGTCGGTGTAAATCTCCCACTTTGAGGGTCCCGAAAATTTGTTAAGAAAAATAATTCTTAATAATTAATAATTGGTTTTCCAGGACGAGCCATTCTCATTGAGATATTTGAATCAAATGGGATATTATTACGTAGGTGAAAAAAGTTTAGATTATGCCGCCTCCAAATTTGATACTTAAGAAAATGAAATTTTATGGTCAGATGAATAGGGGGAACGCCAGCAATCACCTGCAAAGCAGAAGTGGGAGATGTCCTATAGGCCTTGGTAATTTTTAAAAGGTAAATTCTCTGAATAGAGTTTAGCTTAGTAATTTGCGAGGAGTTTAGGTCACCACCCCAAACCCCGCACCATAGACAATAATAGGTTCTATAACGCATAAGCACCACAGTTTATAATTTTTGAAATTGAAATCATTGAAGGATACTCTATTAAAATTTACTGAGAGATTATAAATTTTTTCTTTAAGATAATTAATGTGGGGACTCCAGAAGCCGGCAGTCAATCAGAATTCCTAAATATTTATAAAATTTACAAATTTTTATGAAGGAATTCTTTAGTTTAAAAATTGGGTCTCGACTAAAGACGCTGCCACCACGAACTCCCTTGTTGTGGATTGACGGACTGTTGTGGATTACAGGACACAACCTAAGTCCAATTTCAACATGCATAAATAACGCTCTAAACATCTACATTCTGATCTGCTCAAAGGTAACCAATCTTGAAAAAATACCATTGTTGCTGGATTTCAGCTACCTCAAATAGCATGGCCGCAAGTGATCACTATCGCAAGCTCTTGGCCGAATTATTTCCAACGAGTCGTGATTCCCTCAAAGGTATGCCTTCTTTATGCAAGTACGGGAATCACGATTCCGGGACAACCTAGTTATTATTTTTCTTTTAGTTTGGTTTTATTAACGTCGCACTACAAGCAACACGAGGGCTATTGGCAACGGGCCTCGTAATTCTGAACCATAGTCAAGTGACGAGGACGACACCTGAGCTGGCACCCCCTCTCCTAACATCCACACCACGCCAACGGAAGGACTTTGGGCCCCGAACAGATTTAACGTGCATCAGCCCCGGCTACACGGCGGGTCTTTGGCGGCCAAGGATTGAACCCGCGACTGAGCGAAAATCGCCGGCAGCTAGTTCACGACCTTGACCACTAGGCTACCTCAGCACATGACGAAGATGAACTTTAGGTCAGGAATGGCCAACCCACTGCACGCATGCCACACTGTATCACTACGGAGTCCTAACAGTGGCACGCGAAGACTTCTTGAAAAATTAAAAAATATGAAAAATAATGTCTCCAGGAACTTTGTCAAAATCCGTAAGAACTCTACTCGTACATTACTGAATCAATCTTTCCCGGAGAACGGCACTCTCTGGCACCAGTACAACAGTGCATTAGACAGTGCGGTCATGGGTCGAGACCAATGGTTTGAGTTACCTTGATTTGGCGTGTTTTTTGTTGGTGCGAGAGAGTGGGCGACCCTCTGTTTCCATGGATCTGTTGGTTTCAGCAAGACCTTAAGATTTTTGAAAATTTCCTTAAATTTGATACCGAAAGAATATTATATTACTTACTGACAGTAAAAACTAAATTTGGATTTTTGTTCTGTTTCATTATTTCTTTACTCACCTGCACTACTCAGATTTAGACGTAAAATAAAACACCAGTAAGAAACGAGTTTTTTAAACATGGGTTTTATTTCAAACTTCATACTTTGCGTAACATAATTTTTTATATCTTAAATTTTAAGTAACATTCGCCTGTCTTGAGGATGGGAAACAATGTTACGAACATGAGTCGATGCTTCCCCGCAAAGCTTCTCTTATCAAGAAAAATATGGATTTTCGGAGATGTCACCAGTTAACAAAAGAGAGTTTAAGCAAAGACCCTATCCCTTTGGCGAAGGATTTGACGACCAGTTGGCGGCTTGGCGAGAAATTTGAGGTAACATTAAATTCTTTAAAAAAATAGTTTTAATCAATTAATCTTTATTTCCAAAATAATCGTGTGTTGAAAATTTCAGCTCAAATGAGCGTTTGAAAATGTAAAAAAAAACTTTTAAATCTCTGACTCCAGACATAGTAACAATGTGAGTAGAGTTTGGCGACCATTTGGCGACATGGCCAAAAATATAATTCCTTAATTAATTAGTTTTAATCCATTAATTCTCATTAATTATTGCAATTAAATTATCGTATTGCCATCCAAAACAATTGTGTATAGAAAATTCAGTTCAATCGAAATCTTTAAAATATGAGAAAAAGTGGATTTTTAAAGTTTTGACCCAGACAAAGTTACTATGTGAGTAAAAGAAAAGCCATTAAAAGCGTGCAGTTCGCAAAAACCTCTTAATCAGCTAATAAATAGCATTTTTTCACCTTTTTATAAACATATATATATATATATATATTATGTAGGAAAATTTGGAAGTGGCATGTATGTTTTCTTTTTGTTCAGGTAGAGGCACTCATCCCAAAAATGTTGGCTACCCCTACTTAAGGTGATGTATCACATTCCTAACTTCCACACCATGCCCTCTTGAGAACTCGGATACTTCATTTCATTTTAACTTGCAGCAGTCCCCATTATTACGCACAATTTATCATGTCATAAAAACAGAAAAAATGTACTCAATTACTATTCCTTTAGTGTTACTATTTACCCAGAAAAATGTCGATTCAATCAAGATACATCAAGTTCTTAGAAGAAATAAATAGCAGTAGCACATTGATGAAAGGCGTACTTCCTGAACGTGAAGGCATACTATTTGAAAAGGAAAGTTATTGATTAGACTTTGAGTATTAGGTTACAGACCCAACGATAAAAAGGAAAGCATTACGAAAGTACAGGAAGGACGATAAAGGAAGAGTTTGCTATTATGTCCTAATGACGAGAATGAAGAAAAAGTTACCAGTATATTTCGATTGATGGAATTGTTTAGGAAGAACGGCGAATATAAGCGCTAAGAATAGCAACACTTTTCAGGGATAGATCAGGTTCAAAACGGGATAAGCAAAGCATAATTTTATCTACACTGGTGTTCAAAATTAAGAGAATTTGCATATTTTTTCGAATTTCATGAAAAGAATTGAACGAAATGTAAAAATACTGTTTCGAAACAAAGACGCAAATCTTGTACGTCGAATACGCAAGCGTATACGTGTGTGGGGGTGGAACAAGTCGAAAAACATGATTTACAAGAGCGCATGCCAAAACCCGCATTTCGTTCGATAGCACATTTCGTCGAATTTCTTGGTGTGTTTTTTTGCAGCAATCACATAAATTAAAATTCAAACAGTAAAACGAAATAACCACTAACGATTAGATGATGGAATAAAGTTTCGAATTGTGGGTAGACTAGAAGATGGCCTGTCTCAAATACAGATTTCCAGAGAATTCGATTTAACGCCCAACTTATGGAACAGTTTAAGGATACCGGATCCGTCGAGAGAAAGCCTGGGCAAGGTCGTCCAAGAGCCTTGATGGCTAGAGAATATCACCATTTGTCCATTACAGCGAGGCGTAACAGGAATGCTACAGCTTATCAGGTATTTCATGAGTTGTGTGCAGCCACAATAACCCGAGTTTCTAGGGTGACTGTTTCTAGAAGATTTTTCATGAGAGAGGGCTGTTTGCAAGCAGACCTGTTGTTTGAGTCCCACTCAGTTCTGCGAACAGGAGAGTCCGCTTAAAATGGTTCAGAGATCATACAGATTGGAGCATGGATCAATGGGTGACCGTTCTCTTCACTGATGAGTCCCGGTTCAGCCTAACCAGTGATTTTCGCCGTACTTTCATATGGAGAAAACCAGGGACCCGCTACCTGCCCTCCAATGTCCAAGAAATCGACGATTACGGCTGCAGAGTCTTGATGACAGGAATCATTTTGGATGGCCGCACACACCTCATCCTTTTGAAAGAGGCACTGTGGCTGTTGAGAGGTATAGGGATGAGTTCTCGGAGCCCTATGTTCATCTTTTCAGGGGTGCGGTTGGTCCTGATTTTCCTTTAATGGATGATAACGCGAGGTCACATAGGGCTCATCTGGTCAACGAATTTCTTGAAAGTAAGGATATTCGCCGTATGGAATGGCCAGCGAGATCTCCAGACCACAATACTATTGAGCATGCCTGGGATGATCTGCGGAGGGCAATTGCAATTTGCAAACCCCCTCCGAAAACCATCTAAGACCTGAATACTGGGTTAGGTGGACCAATTTCCACAGGAACACGTAAACTCCCTTATTTCCAGCATAAAATCACGTTGCGAGGCCTATATATCTGTAAGAGAGGACCATACCCCCTACTAACCCATTTTTTTGTTCTATTCTGCAACTGCTGTTTCATACCTTGCGACTCCGATGAGTGTTACGCACGATCATGCTGTAGAATTGTTATTGTTTTGTATTATATAAATCCTATATACAAACCAAATTCCATTAAAATCTGTCCAGCAGTTCTAGAGATAATCCACTAAATCGGAAAATTCTCTTTATTTTGAACACCAGTGTACAAACCAGTCGTTTGACGGGTTTCGGAAAGAATAAGTGTGTAGTAAGAGAAGTATTTTAAATAAAAAAAGGAAAGAAAAAAATTGCATATAAAATCATAAGCTATTTCAAATTACATTGATTATGAAAAAAAAAAAAAATGATATTGGTATGTTTGAAATAAGACTTTCAGATCGATATAAGATTTATTTCTTTTTAGGTGAGGAAGTAGTACGAATGTATTTTATACACTCTCTATGAGAGATTACTATTTATATCATGAATATCATGAATCGAAGATTTTTCTTGATATTTTTGGAGAATGTATTTAAAAGAGATATCTTCGAATTAAGCTGCCATCCAAAAGCATCACAAATATAATTTAGAAGGTTATGGTCTGGAGATATGGCTGACCAATTCATCCACAATTTCCAGAAATTCGTCGATCAGATGAGTCCTTTGTAGGCGCGTATTACTATCCATAAAAATGAAAATAATTCGAGATAAAAAAAAAACCAACGTTTTTATATGGTGGCAAAGTTTATTAAAAAATTATTGAATTATTAGTTAAAACTGGTGCAAAATATCTCAATATTGCATTGTCAGGCAAGTAAGAACAGTTCCCAAAATTTCAGAGCTCTAGCTTGATGGGAAGTTGGTTAAATTCATGATAGAAAATTTGATGACTCACTGATACACACACAGACAGACAGACACCAAGTGAAATACATAAAAAAGTTAAAACTAACTAAAATTAATTAATTCATACGATAAATTAAATGGTTGGAATACAGTTTAACCCAATCAGCCTTGACGACAAGAATTATTTGGTGGTATTTTGCCAAATGTGGCTACCCTGCTCCGTTTTACGGAATTAACGTTCAGCTAAAAAAAATCGCCAAGTTTGGTGCCAATTTTTGAAATTACGCCAAGTAGTTGGGCTAAACTGCCCTATTAAAGAATATATTAGTTAAAACTTGTCGCAAATGTCTAAATATTGCATTGTTAGGCGAGTAAGAACGATTCCCAAAGTTTTAGAGCTCTAGCTTGATGGGAAATTGGTTAAATTAACGATCGAAAATTTGATGACACACCCACACACCAAGTGAAATACATAAAAACGTTTTAAAAAGGACATACACAGCCTCTAAAAAGTGTGAACATAGGGCTCCAAGATTTCATACACCTCACAGCAATCACAGATATAAAGGCTTGTGTGCCCATCCAACATAATGCCAGCCCAGATCATTCACTGGATGAACGACAAATAAGCGCTCGAAGGCTATACCGATTTCTTTTTCCCGGTTGTTGGAAGCCATGATGCGATTCCCTCTTACCTTCATTTTAGTTATAAAAAATGTTTCATCCTATTGTTTCTAAATGACAGCATCAAGGTGAAAAGTGGCTACTAGATTAAAAATCATTTTATGCCTGTTTTCAAACAATAAATATTTCTGTTTCTTCATTCAAGGTGAAAAGTGGTTGCGTGATTAAAAATCATTTTATGTCTGTTTTCAAACAATAAATATTTCAGTTTCTTTATTTGTTATTGGCATTTTCAGTGTGTTACCATGACAAAAGGTATTACCATCTCAGCCTTTTGAACTATTTGTAAAATATAATCAATATTTAAAAAGAAAAGGAGTTATTTGCAAAGTTTTGCAAAGAACAGATTTAGCCACCCAAGGTAAGCTTTTTTCAATAATTATTATTAAACTATTCAGTTAAATATAAGAATTAAAGGAAACGTTGAAATATCGAGAAATGGACAATAGTAAACTTTTCCGATAATAAAATCAAAGGAAACTATAAATTATTAAATTCAATATATTTAAGCTACGTGTTATTAAAGTTAAAGCAAACGGTGAGTAATTCAATTGAATATTATATCAGCTACATGTAATTAAAATTAAAGAAAACGATAAATTATTAAATTCAATATATTTAAGCTAAATGTAATTAAAATTGAAACAAAGAATAAAAAATTGAAGCTATCTGGTACTCTAAAACGCCCACTTAAAACAACAGCCTCTTGGGTGGCTTACAAAAACAATTTTAAAAAATTTAGCATAAGCCTGTGGATAGAACCGCAAAATTGAGATAGTTGAATTATATCCTAGTTAATAGTGAAAATTACCAAGCGTTTATATTTAACATTGAACCAAAACAATTAAGTAAAATTTTAAAAAATATAGAAAAATGTAACATAAAGAATACGAATAGAACCGTAAAATCAAGAAAATGAACACGGTTATAAGAAATCTAACATAGTTAATGAAAATTTGAAAAGTTTAAAAAAGTTTAAAGTTAATTTTGTTATTAAAAAATTGAAAAATAATTAGAGATACAAGAAGTGGTCCGGGACAACAATTTATAGGGTATTTAAGACACTAGCCCCTTGGGTGGCTAAAAATAAATAAATAAATAAACATAGGCATGTGACTAGAGTAGTTCGTTACTACCATAAGTGACTTAACTACCATAGTATCATTTTTGAACTATCATTTTTTGTGCTATGTTTTTTATCAATACAGGAATATTCACTTAAATTAATGATCAAAGTTTGAATTTAATTCTGCAGCTGTCAGAATGACGAAATATATTTTTATCATCGACACAGATTTAGAATGTGCGTTAACACATTAAATATATGTTTTATTCGTTTAAATTTTTATGTAGAGTTATTTATCTTTGGTATCTCTGTTAAAACTATATTCACACTTGATAATCTGGCAAAATCGTTAATCCAACATGGGAGTGATCCGGAACGTACAGGATTAAACAGTTTCTGCTGCATTGTATTTATTTCTTTAATACCATATTAATCATTTTTACTCTTTAACAAAGAGAATTTAAAGATGCGTTCACTTATTATGACATTCAAACAGAATGTAATTTTTAATTACGAATTTAGTATTTTCTTTCTTGAAAAAGTACCGAGTAAGAGAAATTTTCACGCTAAAATATTTAATTCGCCTTTTTTTTTTTTTTTTTCTTACTCGTTTTCCTGGATTTAAATTTATATAAACCACTGCGTAAAATTGTTTCCTAGCTTAAAACACAGCAAATCAACTTTTTAAAAATATTTTGATTCTAGTCTAACGACCGTTGTTTCTGTTTTTCGCTCCACAAGTTTCAGGGTTGCCCTGAACGTCTGTATAAACAACGTGTTCAAAAAAAAAAAAAGTCTAATAAACATATAAAGATGCAAATTTTAATTAAACAAGTTCTATGAACAGCGCCAGCGGTGTTAGAATATTTAATTATAAAATCTTTTACGCCGCCCTTATCAGGTGACACATCCGACAACTTTTTGCTTCTGTCCGGTTCTGGGCGGCTCAGGTCATTCACTTTCGGCCTCGTGTTTTCTTCTGAATCAAGGTCTTTTAATAATAAATGTTAAAACAAAATACAAAAATGCCTAAATAATTCAGACTCCGTCTGCCACCTCTCGGTCACTACACCGCCAAAATCTGTGACGTTATTCTTGCTAGGACCAATGAACGAAGCATGTGATTTTAAGTATCGCCAAATTATGGGAATGTCGCCAGCTTTGGCATATGTTTTTGGCATCCGGAGGAAAAACGTGTTTTGGTATTCAAGAAACGAAACTTCGTGGATCAAGTTTTTTAAATATATATATATAAAAAAAAGAAAGCTAGCTTCGACGACGATATGGCATAAAAAGTAGTTTGAGAAGTAAAATGATTTGTAGTTTTGTGTTTTCAATACAGACGGATGTTATCTGTGTTGATTTAATTTCTTCAAGTTATCTTGCTATCCTAATAAAAATTTTAATTCGAATGTAAGAGCTTAGAGTAAGCACAATAACATCGTATAGGAAGAAGGAAATATTTATTTAATTATTAATTAATTAAAGAAAATACAAAATATTTTGTTCTTGTAAAATATGTGTATTATTCTTATTGCTTTGAGCATATTTAATGAACTTACAGACGTGGTTTTTATTTTTTCCAAATATTTTAATGAAATCAAAGATATAACAAATTCTAAACTAATGAGTTTTTTTTTTCTAGCAATGAAAACGGAAAAATGATTTACATTACTAATGATATGACTTAAGACTTGCCTTTAACGGTATTAAAAGAGAGAGAGAGAGAGGAAAGAAAGAAAAATCGTATCTATATTGGGTTAAAAATTCAAATACTGTCGGACCGCGTCAACTCATCCTACTACTCCTTTGAAAGTTGGACAAAGAGAGAGAGTTTCGAGTATTTTAATACTTTTTATTTACCATTTTTTAGATTTAAATGTTTGGATTGGAGATATAAAGGACAATTTCTAGGGAAGAGAAAAAATCCAGTTTTGATTTTTATTCATATGGGATTATCTTCAAGATCTTGTGGTGAACGAGACTAGCTGTGCGTTCAACCATTTTTTTTTTTATCAAAATTTAAGAGTTACAGCGATTTTTTCCTTTAATTTAAATGATTTCCGTAATAACTAAAAACAATGTTGAAATAATGTAAGCGTAACCCAGAAAATTTACATCGACGCTGCAATTTATACTATCTCTCAATTTATATTAATACTTTAACTCGCGGTTTGTTTAGTTCGCTGTTTAGTTAACCGTGCCATGAGTTAAAAAGGATTAGACTCTTACTTTATATAGAACATATGACATAAAAGGCTTTAAATTTAGAAAAAAAAACATTTATTTGTCAACTGATTAAAGAAGAAACAACAATTTATTTGGAAATAATTATTAATAAAATATTTTGGGGAAAAGAGCAATATATGTGTTGGTGTTTGAAATGAATTTTTCAATTAAATTTAATTAATTTCCTATATTATAATTACCATACTGGGAAGTTCATTTTATTTCCTGATACAATTCCACCTCATTCCTTTTTTTTTTTTTTTTTTTTTTTGCAATCACGATTGCTGAAATCAACTCAGATACTCATTTTCCTATGCTCCAAACTAGTAGGGAGATTTCTCAATCGACAATTAGTCTCCATAAAAAAAATGTCTAAAGATCCCTCCATCCAATAGCATGTGATCCAATTTATTCCATAACTTCAATTTCCCTGCAAACAGGAAAGGAAAAGACACGCTTTCTTCTGATTTAACCACTGGACGGAATGGACGTGAACTGTATTCTCTGTTAATTTCATGGTGTATCCTCTCTCTCACACAGGTAAATTAAATAAAGTTTAAATTAGAGAATTAGTTTTCATTAAATTATGACTGCTACAACAGTAATAACTAAATTTGATTGAATTTATAAAAAGCTTATAAATTCAATCTTCCCGAACACACATACAATATATATAATGTATTATTGACAAGTTACTTTTACTTCTATTTTAAAGCAAAATTCACCACGCGTTATCTAAAAAGAAATTTTTGGGGACAAAATCACTGTTTGTTAAAATTATCATCTCTTTGCTTCGTTTAATTAAAACGTTTTTACCGTATTTATACACTTTTTAAGACTAATTTTTACTATTATTTGCGAGATTTAAAATAATTTTTAAGGTAAATTATATTTATGAAATTTGGATTCATATTCCATTTTCCATATTTGAGTAAACAAAAATAGCACGAAATTCTTCTAAAATGTTCAAACTTTTTCTATATTTACTTTTGATACTAAGAGTCACTTATCAATATCACATAATAAAAGCAATCAAGATAATTTTTAATCAGACAGAGGAATAACTTTAAAAAAAAAAAACCGTGTTTTCAATAGATCCCGTTTTATAAGAAAACATATTTTGAAATGTGATAGAGTGTAAATGTTTATAAGAATAGAAGCTGCAAATAAATAAATAAATAAATAAATACATTACACATACATATAATTGAAATTCATAAGAAAATGTAACAAATATCTCAGAGTTTTGAAGTTTCGGATTTTTTCTCACATCAGACACAAATTTTCTTGTTTAATCAGCAGATTTTTTTTTTCATTTCAGTAATAGTTTTTTTTTTAAATCAGAATATTATATCTCGATTTAACGATGTTTTGCTGACTCTATTCGTACTCTCTCTATTTCTCTCTCTGTGTATGTATATGCCCAGTTTTCCCCGCATTTCACTTTTCCCCAGTGTTCTCTCTCTCTCTCTCTCTCTCTCTCTCACACACACACACACATATATATATATATTCTCTCTTTTTTCCCCTTTATTCTTTCAACATACAGATTTAGTATTCATGAGCCAAACATTTCATTTCGACTTAGGGTTTTATATATATATATATATATACACTAAGATTTAATCAAAAAAAATTTAAAAAAAATTTATTATTAAATGAACTATCAAAGTTACAATTCATTAATATAAGAAATTTGTAATAAAGCATAATATTTCTCAAAAAATTTAATTGTAATTTTAAAAAATTCAAAGCAGTGTATAAAACTCATCATCATTCGTAGCTGATTACAAATTGTAATAACTGTTTATAACTAAACAATTCATAATTTGCTTTTAAAATTTTTATTATTGTTGCATTAGACAAGTTTCACGGAACAATCGCTTTAATCCATCAGATTTTTCGCTCTATTTTGCAGGAATATCGTGTCCAGCAAATTCACCTTTGTGTACTTGGCTGTAAGAATATACAATCTTTGGATATGAAGGAAATGATTATAAGCGTATAAATGTAATTAATGGAAACGCGCGATTAATTGATAACCATATGCTTATGTAACTGTCAGTATCAATATAATATAGATATCAGTATTAATTAATAATCCGGTATTGAGAGAGATATAGATCTCTGAATCGGAAGGAGGGATTTAGAACGTTTCACTGGAAGACATAGATGGGAGCGTTTTAGTAACTACATTCCATTTCTATTTAGAGATGCTAACTTATTTGACACTGCTAATTTAAAATTGAGCCAGTCTGCGAACCTATGTCTTAAAGAATACATTTTTCATCCATATATGTGTGTGTGTGTCTGCATGTATATATAATGTGTTTTAGAAATTATAATTCAAAAGAAAGTAGGCTAGAAATAAACCAAAAATTAGAAAAATTAAAATATACGTAATTTGAAATATTTTTTAAGAAACCAAAGAATTTGGGAGATGACAGACTGTTGGGAAATAATACATTTAACGCTGTAACAATTTTTACTGTTAAGCTGCGTTATTCTAGAATTATAGGCCTAACTATCCCCATCAACAAAATATATTATTAAAAATGGTTATAAAACCAAAAGAATAAATTGAAAAAAATTCTGGATACCAAAATCCGAAAATTAAATTAAAAACAAAAACACACATAATGCCCAAAATGAGAGCGAAAGAAGAAGCTAAAAGCTTTAAGAGCGAAAAGCTAAAACAGCAAAAACGAAAAATGTACAACATACCACTTGTATTAAAACTACATACGTAGAGTAGAAAATCATGAACAAAAATCTATAAATTTACATAAAAGGAACAAGTTAAATTCAGAAAAATAATTTGCAGACTTATAAATAACTCATGAATGCTTTTTTTTTTCTTTAAAAGACTTGAAAAAGCATGAAAATGAGTCAAAACAGCCTTATTGCTCATAACACCTTATTATCTTTCCACGTGAAAAACATTTTTTAAACATTGCCAAAATGTCAACACTAAACTAATGAGCCAGACAACAGTGAAAAGTCAGCACAACTTACATAGAATATTGAAATTAAAAACTACTATTAAAAAAAGAATAAAAAATCTCTCTCTTCGCAAAATCAGAAATTTATAAAAACAAATCTTAAAAGACGAAAATAATTAAAAACGGAATTTAAAAATGCAAGATAATAAATATAAACAATGCCATCTTAGAAATTAATTCATATCTAAATATAAAAAGGATAATTTAAAAATAGCATTTAAGTAACAAAATAAAATAAAACTAAAAATTGATGAACAAAAAATTTAAAAAAAAAAATTCCGCAGTTCAGTTATATCACAAGATCACAGAAGAGAGAGAATTTTTCAGTGTGTTCTCTTTTAAAGTAGGGATTTCCAGGGATTTCTCCATTTCACGTGTTATAAGATGAAGGGATAATAAGGGATATTCATGATGTCTATCAGTTTCGTAAGCATTATTTCTGACATATATATGACTATGTGGAAGCCGATTAAACAAATTTTATTTTCACATGAACTAATAAATAAAAGGGTAATTTGGAATTTGATCAGAAAATAGGAATGAACTCTTTACTTTGAGTCCAAAACTACATAATAATCAAACCTACATAATATTCATCATGATAAAATATTCATTTCAACACAATATAACATGCATTTCAAATCAATATATTAATTATCATGTATCAATTAATTTTTAAAAAATCTACTTGTTTCATTCCATTCATAAATATTAAAAAAAAAATCTAAAATACTTCTAATAATATCCCTTTTTATTTATCCCCACACATATCAAAATAAAATATTATTTAAATTTTCTCCATTTGAAGGACAAATTATCAAGAATAATTTGTCCTTCAATTATTCTTGAAGGACAAATCATGTTCATTTATCTATCACATATTATTAATTTTCTTATTTATTCATTTTTTTTTTTTATTTTATAACAATAGTGAGATTTTAATTTATATAATCAAAAAATGTTACATTAAAAAGAATCTAAAATATTTTTAATATATTCACGCTTTATATTTTGCCACACGCATAAAAAACGTTTTAATTACTTTTGACTTCTTGTACAAATTTTAAAAACCAATTTAGATCAAATTTCAAAATTATTTCACTTATGTATCATATTCTATCACATTCTTTATAACTAAAAGTTACTTTTAAGAAACCAAACACTTTTAAAACAGAATAATTCCAAAACTTTGTTAATATACATAACACATGATGTAATATTTTTCAAAAACCTTTCAAAACAGTTATTTAAATTCAAAAATATGTCAACTATTTCCTTTTCCTAAAAATTAGATTATCAAAATTAAACCAATAACAATTTTAATTAACCAAAACATCAAGCAATTCCATCATCACGATTACTTTTTAAATCACTGTACCAAATTTCATAATCAAAATAGATTTTGTAGTAATATCTCATAAAACAATGAACAAAAAATTTATATTTTCAGCCTGGTAAACCTTTATAGCATTAATTAAAAATATATATATGAAAAAATATGAAACATCAATGAAGTCATATCATAGACACTTTTTATTTTACTTTACATAGAAATTCCAAATAAAACATTGCGCTTACTTTCTAAAATTTTCTTTATTTTGAAATTCAAATTAGAATCAAGTTAAAGAAATTGCAGTAAGAATCAATATACGATATTCCTAAAATCATACAACATATTTCACAAAATAGAAAAAATAACATATTGCATTACTTCACATCATAAATTTAGATAAAAATTTAAATTTAAAATGAGTATCCAATGCAAGAGTTCATTTCACTGCATATGTTATAATTCAGTGCCTTAAGTTATATGATAGAAGCTGCAATAACTTGAATATATTCTATGATGAAGAAACATAACCCTTTCCTTGTGGTTTGCACTTAGGGTTCTAGATGACATATTAAACTTGTAGTTTCACAAATGTACAAGAGGAAACATTCTTTTTCTGAATTCTTGATGATGATGCATTTTAAAGCTTAATGATGATGATCTATAAGATGATGCTTTTTAAAATAATACGGGATGAAGTAGGATCCTATTATGTAGAAACGACACATGATCTAGAGGAGTTTCCATTTCTTTTAAAACTTTGTTAACTAAGCCTATTTTGAACATTTTACAACATTTTTGTAGACTGCTTCAGCTGAAGAGAGTTTCGAAGATTGCTTCTGCAGAAGACAAGTGGCCTTGCTCTTTTATCCCAAAATATTAACTTCTTAGTTGCAATCGGGCATATCCCTATCTCTCGTATAATTAATTCTAAATAATGGCCTATTCAATTAACGATCCTACCGGCTTATTTATAAGGAATTTAAAAATTAATTAACAGCTTAAATAAGAAATGCGACTTTCAAAATTCATGGTTGTTTATTCATTTTAGCTGAGAGAGAGGGGCAACACAGAATTATCTATAAGGCCGGAGACGTAGCTCCTCAGTTCAGTTACGTATTTATGACCACGTGAAGACCGATTAAGCAAATTTTATGAACACGTGATCTAATAAATAAAACGATAATTTGGAATTTGATCAGAAAATAGGAATGAACTCTTTACATTTTTGGTTTAGATAATGGGAAAATTAGGAAATTAAATTATTTTTGTGTGAGATTATTTTTAAACTAAAGTTGAATCATTATATATATATATATAAATTATTCCAGATGTGCTCGATCGGCGACAAATCTGGAGATCAGGCAGACTAGGAAAGGGTGGAAATGTAGTGGAGGCAGTCCTGTGAAACCTTTGCTGTCTGTGGGAGAGCATTGTCCTGTTGAAAAACAGCTCGTGGGAACATACCTCGGGGTTGTCATGGTGGAGTGGATCAATATTAGGGGCGACCGTGTGTGGTATGCAATGACACCCCATATCATCACACCAGTTGTGGGAGAAGTGTGCCGTTGTACAGCGAAAGCAAGATTGAGATGCTCACCACAGGACCTCTACACACGTACACGATTGTCCTCGCTGCCCAAATTGAAACTGGATTCATCACTAAAGATGATCTGATTTCATTCGGTTGTAGTCCGATCCCTTCGAGCGCGACACCACTCCAAACGGAGGTGACGGTGAGTGGGTGCCAATGGCAGTACGCGTAATGGGCCCCGCGGTAACAACTGTCCTTCAGCCAGGCGCCCTGCGATGGTACGGACAAACACAGAGGTTCATAGTGAAGGTGCTGCCTGTGTATTGATGGCAGACAATGAGACGGTTGGTGTTATGCGTACGTGTCGTATGATGTGACGTCTTCTTGACTATTGGTCTTCCGACGGCGTCCTGAGCCTCGTTGCCGTGTAACAAACTCTCTCGTCTACCGGTCCCAACACCTCTTCACAAGAAAGTCAGAACGGTCTAATTAGCGAGCTACTCGCCGAGCTGATAATACGATTTTTATCATCGCTATGATTCTTCCCCTCTCGAACTTTGGCAGCTGCTCACATTGACTCCGATGACGGCGTAATAGTATCTCTAGTTAAAAAGCGTCCCTCTGCAACAGATTAAATACTCTCAAACAAGCTCTGCTTACCTGTTTTATAATCCAAAGAGAATAAAGTTCAACGCCTCTGGAAGCATTATGCAATGTGCAATCACGCTGCATTTCCCATCATTTACATATCTGCCTGACACGTACCTTCACGTCGAGTTTCGTAAGAATCTAACTCTTACTTCTTAGTGCGTAAATTTTTATAGCAATGAATGTATATAAATGCAAATAAACAATAACTCATTATAAAAGGCATAGATAATCAAAGTAAATTTAAAATTATTACTAAAAAAAACTTTTAAAGACTGGAAAAAACTCGCAAACGAATCATTAATAATTCGAAATGAAAACCAATGTTTTTAAAAACAACGTTTTTATATGGTGGCAAAGTTTATTAAAAAAATTATTAAAATATTAGTTAAAACTGGTCGCAAATATCTATATATTGCATTGTTAGGCAAATAAGAACGGTTCCCAAAATTTCAGGGCTCTAGCTTGATGGGAAGTTGGTTAAATTAACAATAGAGAATTTGATGACACACTGATACACATACATACAGACACACACCAAGTGAAATACATAACAACGTTAAAACTAACTAAAATTAATTAATCCGGAAAATTAAATGGTTGGAACACAGTTTAGTCAAACCACTCTTGGAGACAGAAATTATTTGGCGGTATTTTACCAAATGTTGCTTTAACATTCAGCCAAAAAAAAAAAAAAAAAAATTCGCCAAGTTTGGCAATTATTCAAATTGCGCCAAGTGATTGGGCTAAACTGCATTATTTAAAAAAATATGAGTTAAAACTTGTCGCAAACGTCTAAATATTGCATTGTTAGGCGAGTACGAACGATTCCCAAAATTTCAAAGCTCTAGCTTGATGGGAAGTTGGTTAAATTAACGATCGAAAATTTGATGACACACACACACCAAGTGAAATTCAGAAAAACGTTGTAAAAAATATATAAATATATATTTAAGAATCGGAGGGAAAAAGTAATTCGGCAGAAGCCTTCATTATTTTTTGCTCTTTCAGATGCACTTTATTGCATTCAAACATATCAAATAGTAAAGATAGGAGAATTAAAGTCTAAATTCCATAGGATTAACATTAAGCTGACAAAATTAAAATGGCGGGGAGGCGGGAGCCCTAAGCGTCAGTTTGAACACATCTTTAAGAAGATACATATTCAATATGTCATTTTTTGCTTACTTCCACATTATTCTGCCACTCATTTACTCTCTGACCTTGGTTCATATTGATCAGTGGAAATTAAAGTACACTTTTATTTACAGACTGATGATGCAAAAATGTCATGATATGTATATTTATATACGCTAACAATTTTCCGCTACAGATACAATATAAGACTATGTGATTTCGCGAAATCGACTATGTATAATACTACACCAAATAATTTTTTATGTATAATAATAATTCGCCGTTTTACGAATGACATAAAAATGCAGTCTTACCCCGTTAACACGCGGCAGTCGAGATCCATAGTTACTAAACCGCGGGTTATGAGAACAGCGAGTTACAGTGTTAATACAAATAATAATAATAATAATAATAATAATAATATTGAGTCCAACGTCAATATGCCCACCGAGACGGAAGCACGTTAAATCTGTCGGTGCTCAAAGTCCTTTCACAGCTGGGTGTGGAAGTTGGGAGAGGGAGATGCCAGTTCAAGTGTCATACACATTCTCGTCACTTGACCGAGGTTCAAAAATTACGAGGTCCGTGACCAATTGCCCTCGTGTTGCTTCTAGTGCGACGCTTATAAAACCAATCAATCACAAACGCTGATATGAATTTATGGTCACGAATGCAATTTTTACAAGTGCAAGTCTGTTACAAAACAATTACAAATAATTCGATATAAAAACCAATGTTTTTAAAAACAACGTTTTTATATGGTGGCAAAGTTTATTAAAGAAAATTATTGAAATATTAGTTAAAACTGTTGGTTATTTTTAACTTTAAAATTTACTAAAAAAGAGATATTTGTGAGCGTATTAAAAAATTCATAATACTCATAAAATCAAAACATGCATTTGAAAATTTGTAAGTCATTCTATTAAAAAAAATGGGAACCAGAATTCAGAAAAAATTATTGTGATAAGACATGGTGCCAAATATTGGAAACTTTCTTTCTTGCGAATGATTACTGTCTAAAAGTCAGCAACCCTTACTATCTCGGAGATAGTAAAGGGGAGATAGTATCTCCCCCTTGTGAGTACAATAGTTTTACGAGGCCTCACGTGGTGTGGGGAGTGCCCGGTGTTCCCAGAGGGGGAAAGAAATTGTTTCCTCAATCCTAAAGCGCAAGGAAGAATATTTTAACTTATTAAGGTGAAATGTAGGTTAAAACTTCTCGCAAACATCTAAATATTGCATTATTAGGCCATCGTACAACGATCCATTCAAACTTCAAGCTATGGGAAGTTGGTTAAATTAACGATCGAAAATTTGATGACACACACACTCACACACACACCAAGTGAAATTCAGAAAAACGTTGTAAAAAAGTGTTTAATAATTTAATGTTTAAAGACAGTTGTTTATTGTTTTATTAACCAATCCTCAATGGATGATTTTTTTTACTGGCATTTTGTTTTTTCTTTATCTCTTACATGGTAGATCTTATATACTGTGTGAACCATTCACTACACAATATTAAAGTTCCATAGGTTATTTGCACAATAATACACTTACTCAATGGACTGTATTAAATATAACTCTTTAATTATTCACAAGACACCTGCACATGGTGCCTTCACAGATAGGTTCTTTACACTTCACTTGCATACACGACGAGCGCTTCCCGCTCTTCCTCAGTTACAGTTAGAATCAACAGTTACCAACTCCTTATTTACAGGGGGCGCGGTGATAGCACATGCAAGCGTTAACACTGTGACCTGATCTGGGATGTATATTGCTCAAAATAGCTTAGCACTGGCTCCGCAGCCTTGAGGGCTTTAGAATGTGAGATTGAATTCTGTTTTAAAACATCTATTCTCATTATCTGACACCTCTTCACCAGAACATCTTAAGGTATCCGCCTACCTTTAAAACGCGATTTTCGGTCAAAAAGTCATAGACTATTATTAAATGCTTATAACTCAAGTTCTATGTAAGATAGAAACAAAATTGAAACTGTTCTAGAAAGCTAAGAAATTAAAGCCAGATTTCTTAGCTTTCTAGAACAGTTTCAATTTTGTTTCTATCTTACATAGAACTTGAGTTATAAGCATTTAATAATAGTCTATGTCAAATCTTAGAACCGGAAGTAGCATTCTGCTTCCGGAAAGGGAACTTTAATGTTTGTTTTTCGTTGATATTTTACGTAATATCGCCATCAAAATATCTTCCAAAATACAAGATGTATTTCCTAAGACCCAAAATGCAAATGAATCTTTTAATGGTGTAATGTGATAAAGCGTACTAAAGGAAGTTTTCGTTTGTTTGAAAACTGTGAAATTGGGTGCAAATGATGCAATTTTACGATTTAACGAAGGACATCAAGACTGCTTAGAAGTCTTAAGTAAGCTGAACATTGAAAATCCGGGCTACTTCACCATAAAGGGATACAAAAAGTTGGATTACAATCGAATCAGGGAATTGAAGCATTTTACAACACCTGTTAAATGTAAGCGTAGGAAAGTTTTAAAGACCATCAGGAAGAAAAGATAACTTATTTAAGTCATACAGATAGTGAACTTTACAAATGAGGGGCCTTTTAATGTTAAATGTATATTTAATTAGGTAAGTTTCTGGGTTGAAATGTATTTTCAGCTTTTTCTCAAAATCAAGATTTTCGTATTTTATTTCAGCGCAAAACATTGTATTGAAAAAAGTTATGTATATAATGCTATGAAACTTTCATGGAATGTTCTATGAAAGTGAATTCAGGACTTGAACCTCTCCTATTGTTATAATGCGATTACTTTGCATTTTATTGATGATAAACGTCATAACTTATCACAAATTTGTACGGTTTTTCTGTATGTTAAAGTACGACTTCCTATAAATATTTAATTTTCAGGGTTATAATTATGAGAGATGCACAAGTCCTAAATTAGATTCAATTCATCATAATAAAATTGACAGAATTGAGATATCTCTATTTAAATTTCAGTTTTGGTGTTTTGCACAAGTGCCAGTTTACTGCTATTTTTATGTATTTTTTTAGCTGAAATATTAAAACAATTATTAATTTATGCAAATTTTGCATTGTATTTTTAGTTTTTACCCATATCTTATGGTTTAATGCATATAAAAAGTTATTTTCAATTATTTAAAAAAATCCTCTCCTAAGGTAGGTGGATACCTTAAACAATATCATCCCCTGTTTTTTTTCCCTACTACTGATTAATACTAATTAACTGTTCACCACAATTCAGAGAGTGAGACTTGATAATAATCTCTCACCAATAATAACAATAATCCAAATTATAACATTTCACTTTTCGAGAAATGGTGATTCATAAGAGGTTCTCGGATGTATTCTCGGTGGCATCAAAGAAAATTGCCTTTGAAGAAGATACTTTAATTCTGAAATTTATAGAATTTTTAAAGAGCCTGATATCATTAAACGTTTTGAAGGAAAAAGAAGGAACTAGGCTTCTCATATTGTTAGAATGGTTGAGAAAAATCCGGTAGCGAAGATTTTTCTTGCAAAGCTCTTTACTAGTTTGAAAAAAAAGGAAGACCCAAAATATGATGGCTTGATTCTGTTGGTAAGGATCCGAGGAGATATTTAAAGCTCGCTTACCATTGTGCTGCTGAGGTGACCGCCTAATAAATCTGCAACAGAAGTGCTGAAACCGTGACTGAAAAAACGAGCTGGAAAAAATCGAACGGGAAAAAGATAAATTGAACTGACGAGGGATGTTCTGGAAGATTGAAAACAAAGTTGTTTTTGTTTCGATTAGAGTTTTCGCAGTTGGAATGTGTATTTGGCTTCCACAGCCGCTTTAAATTATCTTTACCTGATTTACTTATGTGTGAAATATTTATTTAAAATAAATTGCGTTATTTTGGATCGTTGCCATTTTTGAATCTAAAACTTGGCGTAAATCGATTGAACACATTTTTACTCTATCGAATCGGATTTTAAGGTGATTGTGGGAGAGGAACTGGCAGAGACTAAGGCAAAAGACAGGCTATCTTGGAGGAATTTTCAAAAGAAGGCCATGTCTCACCAGGGGCTGTTGAGTGAAATGTGATGAGGAGAATAGTGATTCAAATATGAGTTGCTCAAAAGCCGAAGAGGTTAAATCAAGAAACTGAAATTGAGAAAAATAATGTTTTTTAATTCCTCAATTCTTAAAATTTTTGTTCTTTTAATTTGATCAGAAAAGTACATTAAGTCTTTTTTCTAAGGGTAGGCTCTGCAACAAAAAAAGTGGCCGTGGTAACTTAGTAGTCATGGTTTCGGATTCACGGCCAGCAGTTTTCGTTCAGTCGCGGGTTCGATCATTGGCCGCTAAAGACTCTCCGAGTAGCCGGGGTTGATGCACGTTAAATCTGTTCGGGCCCAAAGCCCTCCGTTGGCGTGGTGTGGAAGTTAGGAGTGGGAGTACAAGCTCAGGTGTTATCTTCGTCATGTGACCGAGGTTCAAAATTACGAGCCCTTGTATTGCTTCTAGGGCGAAGTTAATAAAAAAAATAAACCAAACTACTATAAAACAAGATATGTAAATAAAAATGTAAGTGTTTATTAGGACAATAGTGGCACCTTAAAAACTTTAGAACATACTTTTTGGTAGTTGAAAAAGATAAGAAATTTAGTAAAAATAATACAATAACATTTGTTGTCATAGGTTTTACGTTTTCCTCATAACAAACATCTTCTTTCCGATTACCTAAGCCTACATTCTGATCTTCACGTGTTGTACTTTATGTCCTGTAAAAGTCGTATTTCTTTGGAGTTATGTACTTTGATAAATTCATCATGTATTTTATTATTATTATTTCTTTTGAAATCGTTCTACCATTATGATACAATTATGGCTGATTTATATTTTTTAAGGTTAAAATAATTTTCTACCTGTTTTATGTCAATTATATGAAAGATATCCTGGTCAAAATTATATTTGAACTTAACACTGTTTATAACCTTTTCAAGTATGAGCTTTTTGGTTTTATCCACCGCATTGTGGTAATAGCATCTTAGTGTAATATTTTTGTTTTAATCAAAGTTTAGGTAATTCAAATTTTAAGAAAAGCACCAAAAATTGGTGTTCTTTTCAAGTGTGTATCTCGAGCGATTCTAAACATCAGCTGTAACAATTACATTTATTATAAATTTGTTGTTTTTTAGTGTAACTAACAAATATATATAAAAAAAGAATTTAGTTTTTATTTCAAAGTTCATATAAAAAATATTAATAAAACGTGAGCTTTTTCACAATGGCCTCTGAAATTATGAATATTATACAACATATTCAAAAGTAACATATAAAGAAGTTCTATTTGACTTTAAAAATAACGAAGCATCAAGCAAATCGTTTAAGTATGTGAATGTGAAAATTATGTTTTTTTAATCACATACAAATTTTTTGTTAAGTACGTACGGGAAACTCATCTTCGTTTTTTTATTTAGTTGAAAATTTTTTATCTCGCAGATGGAGTGATACCTATAAAGAATACTAACATTTATTTTTAAATAAATTAGATACATTAATCTAGTAGCATGAAATTCTATTTCTTATCGAAACACAAATCAATAAGACGATGGTATTATTTCTTATAAATGTATTAAACTTATTAAAATGCCATTTTTAACAGTGCATTTTTAGCTATAAAATTATTTCATTTATTTTAATTTTTGTTATATTCTGTAAAAAGTTTTTTGAAAAAGTGTTTAAATCAATAACTTTCTTTGGATAATAGACAAGATTTTTATCATGAACTATGTAATAGTCTTTTACAAAAATTATCAAGACGAAAATGAATAAAAGTAACTTATTTTGAATTAAAATCCTAAGAAATTAAAGATTTTAAGAAAGAACTTCTTTTTGAAAGAAAAAGGCTTAAAATAATTAGTTTTGTATCTATGGGAGTTGTTCTCTCCTATGAAGAGTGAGGAACAATATTTTAAACATATTCAGAAAATAATTTTAAACATATTGTAGATTAAAATGATGATACACCCAAATTTTTTTTTAAATCTGGTTAATTTCTAAACATTGTAAACTTAGAAATAATACTTTTTTTAAAAAAAAATTTCAGCTTGGGCTCTTTAAAACAATATTTTAAGAAAAATTAGGGTGAGTTTATAGAATTTCATAAATAATTTTTTACTTTTCTCAAAAACTGGTCATTTTATAAGAATGCAATTTCCACGAAAACTCATTTCTAAGTAGCAATTAAAATTATTAATTATCTGGTTTATTCGTCACCTAGGGGCTATTATTTTAGGTGGATCACTTTTGGCGTACCAGATCACTTTTCAATTTTTTATCGTTTGCTTCAATATTAATTATATTTAGCTGAAATATATTCAATTTAACAATTTATGATTTCTTTTAATTTTATTATAGAAGTTTATTAACGTCCATTTCTCGATATTTCAACGTTTACTTTAATTCTCATATTTTATTAAGTAATTTAATGGTAATTATATTAAAAAGGCGCACCTTGGGTGGCTAAATCTATTCTTTGCAAGACTTTGTCTAAAACTTTTTGAAATTATTGTTAATTAAAGCTTTTTAGTTTATTTATTTCTATCATAGCAGCAAAATAAAAGCAAATTTCGAAAATGCTGGACGTTCAAGTGGCCGCGGTAATGGAATCATCATAGTTGCGAGTTCGGTGGGGGCGTTGCTTCTGTCGAGTCATGGGTTCGGGTTCTTATGTGACTAAAAACCCGTTGTATAGCGAGACTGATACGCATGAAATCTGTCAAGACTCCAAGTCAGCCCGAAGTCATGGTGTGGAAGTTAGGAGAGGTGGTACCAATTCAGGTGACTTCCTTGTCACTTGACCGATGCTCATATGTTAGAAGTCCGTCACGATGTTCATATGTTGCGACATTTATTAGCAATCAATCAGATTATTTTAAATATTTTAATAAAATCAGCAAGCAAATTTCATTATTTAAGTTAAAATTCTGGTTTTTGATGTAATCAATTACTTTAAATTAAGAACAATTTATAGAATATTTCTTTTTCTTTTTCTTCGGACGCCGATGTACAAATTGGGCTTATATATATGTAAATCCAATGTATGTAAGACTTGTAAGCCAATTGGGCTTACATAAAGAATAATTTATGCTTCCTGATGCTGAAATTTATATGAATATGTTTTTAATATTTTGCCTAAAAATGAAAATTCTCTTGATTTGTATTCTAGTATCTGTTTGGCTTAAATTACAGTGCTGTAATAACTACCCGGATTAAAACCTCTCTGTTTAATAATTAATTGCTTTTCCATTTCTATAAAATACACTTACATAAAATATGTTTCTCTTACTTATCAATTTTTATCTACCACAATTACTGTTTAGCAATTATTATCTAATTCATACTGACGCTGAAAAGATTAGGATTATCAACTAAAAAATTTAACTAACCGACATTTCTTGGGGGAAAAAGAGTTCGCCTTTTCATACTTTAAGGGGAAACCCCGATTATTTTCGTTTATTGATAAATAGTTGATACTTTATTGGCGATGCTTTTAGAAGCAACAGAAAGACTTAAATTTGGTGATGAAGAAAATGATCACGAAACTATTGTTATAATCCTCAAGAAACATGCATAAATTTCATTTATTCGTTTTTCAGTTTTTAAAGGAAATCAGTGTAATAGCACAAAAAACTGTAAAAATATAAATTCAAATTTTATTTTCTGAAAATTAAATTATATTCTCTTGTAGCAAATAGTTTAAAAATCTCATCCAATTCTAGTTCTAGTTCATACAATTCTAGTTCAGATAAATAGAATTATAATTACAAAAAGTATCAATCATTAGTCAATAAGCAACGCAGCATATTTTGAAAAGAAAATGCGGTTGCCGTATCTTGCAAAAATTTGGTAATTTACGAACCTACCTGAGATTAGCTTTATGGTCTGAAAAAAGTTAACGCGGACTTTATATTATTGAGGGGGTGGCAATATCTCCGGGGCTGGCTTCTACACCCGGTTATAATCACGCGTGTATATATTAATATTAGGATACTTTTTATCTGAAAAAAAAGTTCCAAGTTCTGTTCCTACTCTTTAAAATTAAATGGAAGCAACCTCTACAGAACTGATATCTGATGCCATAAAGGCTGGAGATCCTTGTTAAATATGAACTTCTAGTGCTACCTTTCTCCCGTTATAAAGATGAAGTTTTCAGTATAATAGAAAATTTTTATTCTTCTGAGGATTCAGAACGTGTTTGACCAGGGGAAAACATATAAAGAGCCATTGAATTCGTTGAGGGGAGTACGCAGAAACTCACCGAAAGAAGGAGGGGGGTCAAGAACCAAACAATGGATACTTGTCCAGTTTCTTAAAGCTATATGAGATAAATGATGCTAAAGAACGCGTTTAAGCATAGGGTCGGTCAAGAACTGAAAGAAGTGGACAAAGGTTAGGGTAGAATCCATGGAGGTCAGGCTTGAGAATATTGGAACAACCTTGAAGGGTTGCTGTGAAAAGAAATTGTGAAATGTTTTTCTGGAGATGAAATATCTCGACAGAGTTTGATTTATGTAGGAAAAGTAAAGAGATCAGGCAAGAGTTTAATTCTGAAGTAAGACTTTGAGAAGAATCCGAGGCAAAAGTAAAAAATATATTCGTATGCTAGAAAACATTCGTAATTCCGCCTGTAACGACACTCCGATTCTATCTGGCTCTTGCACCATAATTCAGTTTAATATAATAAACATCAAAAGACAAGAAACAATCTAAAGAAACTCAAGACTAATCCAGCTTAATTATTTATTTATAAATTACTACAACAGGGTAGCTCTCTTCAGATCTCAATCTTAGCGAACCGATTTAATTATGATTGAGAATAAATTATCTTACCGATGCCTCTCAGTTGAAATCGTCCGATAGTCTTTCGGTATCTCCAGTATTCGATAGTTGTCCCTCAGGATAGTAACATTCGTTATTTTCTATATTGTTTCTAAATTTCACTTTACTTATATATCATTGTATCTAAATCACTTCACTTTATTTCGACCTGCATCTAGTTAATATAATCACGTTTCATTTGGGTTGGGAAGAAATTGTTATTTTATACAATCAATCTCAATAGAGATCTCCGAAGTTAGTGAATAGAAAATCGAGAATAGCCCAACGTCACACGTTGTTCGAAATTTTAAAAAGGCAATATTAAAAAAAAATCCTTAAATTCATTTTGAGAAAATTCTAATTACCGTATACCTCCCCCTCTCAAACAAGCAATCAAAGTGTTGCATAGTTTTTGCGTGAAACTTATCTTGACTGACATCTATGGTTTCTTTCAGACTTTTTATCCAGCTTCTTCACAATCAAATGAAACATGATGATGCAAATTAAATAGACTTTAGAAGTGGAATGAATAGATATAGTCAAGTCATATAAAAGCGACAGAGAATTGTGTTGAGGAAGAATAATAAAAAGAAGAGTGTGTTAGTATGATGAACGCGGAAGTCTCTGCGTGTCTGCTGATTTGTTGACATTAGAACCCAAAGTTACCTGATTGAATATTTGGAGGATGTACTGGCACAATATTATGGTAAGCGAATTCTTTGATATATTATAAAAGTTGTTAGTACTCACGAATAGAAATGTTAAACTTTTTGAGAACCCTCCCCCCTTGTTCGAAAATTAATGAACTTTATTTTGAAACATAATTAATTGACTATTTTAGTCACTTTGCTTATGCTTGAACTTAAATTGAAATTTAGATTTTGTGATTAGAACGATATAATAGAGTTAAAAAGGATTCGAGAGACCTTGTATATTCTTTTATAGACAATAAAGAGCTTTGTTCCACTCTTTCGTATCTTCAATTAAAGTTTTGAACTTACTATTTAGTTAGACTATGAGAGGAATGTAGAGTTAAGTAATGAAGGAAATAAGTCACAACCACTGAAAAGACTCATGAACTTCATCCCCATTCATACTGTGTGCTCACAGTAACTCCTTCAAAGACATAAATATTATTAATAATAATAAAAAAAAAACTTGAGAGCATATATTAAAGGAACGTTTTACTTATGGTACTCTAAACGCATTGGATGAAGCAGCGGCAACTTGGCGGTAATGGTCACGGACACGCGGCCAGAATTGTTTTCGACGAGTCGTGGGTTCGAACCCTGATGTTACAAAAGTCTCGCCGCGTAAAGGGGCTGATGCACGTTAAATCTGATCGATGTCCCAAGTCCTCCAATTGCCGTGGAGTGGAAATTTGGAGAGGAAGGGGGTGAATTCAGTGTTTTTTCTCGTCATTTGACCGAGGTTCAAAATTTTCAGGTCCGTGGGCAATAGCATTCGCGTTGCTTCTCAGTGCGACGTTAAGAACAATAAATCGCATTACAGAAATATATACTCGCCATACACACAAATATCTTTTGTTTGGTAATAATGTTCTCGAGTATCCTTCCTTTCATGTTCCATACACTCTCATAATTTTGCAATCGGTGTTTCATCTAATCGCCTTTTTTAAAAAATTATTCTACTATGAATTTGTCTAATTTGGAGGCGGGAGATCCTCACCGTAACTTACTTGCGTTTTTATACACAGGATATTTCGATACTCAAGGGCGAACATTTATGTAGTGATAGAAAACATACAAGCAATCAATTTTCAACCCACAATGTATGGTGAAAAGCAAATGGGGAACCGCTAGACGGCTCTGTCATGGAAAGCATAAGGCGCGAGTTTTCTTACATATCGTCATTTCTACTGTTATTTCAGGAAGCGTGGCCTTTTTCCTGATTTATGTCGCCATGCCATTAACAAAATAAAAAAGTATGATATAACAACATATGCATATGTATAATATATTAAAAACTGATTAATATCCTAAATGATGTTAATACACAAGCATATTTATAACATTAAGTAGAAAGTTTGTGTGTCTGTACCGTCGATCATGTCTGCTTTTACTTGCAATGTACTGCATTTAAAAAAAACAATGATAAATTTCTCTTTAGCTTATTGGATTGCTGTAAAGCGTCACATTTTTTGTTTTAACCTACGTATCATTTTAATTTATACGTAATCATGAATATAACAAATGACTAAAGTTATTTTAAATTGTTCCGAATTTTGAGACAATCATGAGGACACCATGTTTCTCTAAAAACTTTCAAATTATTCCTTTTCAAATTGGGTTCTTTCCTGACATGTTTTTGGGGGTTAACGATTTTGATATTTAAGAAATTGTCATCATTTCGTATTTACTTAATTTCTTGATTATTCTTCTTATTTAGCTTTAAAATAAGAATGAGTGCAGAGTTGGAAATTAACAATAATTAAAATGCAGAATTTTTACGCTTTGAAAAGAAATTTCTGGATTGTAAAAATCAGTTTTTAAAATAAAAGTGAATGCAATTCTGAAAACATTTGCCTTAAAACTTCCTAACATTTCCCATATACGTTTACGTTGCCATTCGCTAAAATTTAAATAACGACGTTTTCGGTACAAGTATGTTATCAAATTATGTTTAGATATTAATGAAATGATATTGAATGACAAATTACTCACCTCCCTCCTTTGTTATATCCAATTGGCACAGAATTGTGACACATCAGATTTAGATTTTCTGGAAAGTATTAAAACATTATAGTCCCACAAAATATACGACATTACCAAATAATCGTAAAATTCAAGAATTCAGAATCATTCATCTGTTAGCATTTGGCGCCGAAATCACCCAAAATGAAAAAAAGAAAGAGAAAACAAACTTTTAAGTCGCAGCAAAACATTAGAAAGAGCGAAATACAAAAGGAAGACATCCATCAAACCCCACAAAGTGCAGTAAACTAAATGGCCAGATAGCCCAATCAACCAATCCAACATTGACATATACGACTCTAGTGTTCCCTGTCGTAAAAAAAAAGGTGAGAGTGAATGTTTTGGGCGCTGTAAAAAAGTGGTTTCAGCAATGGCCACCGTGGTAAATCATTAAGATGTCAAGTTGGATAGTTGATTGAAGTGGAAAACTTCACCTCTTTCCCTGACTTCCTCAGAGAAGCTTTGACACGAAATTACTACCTTTCGTTTTTGGTAAAGAACTGGAGGCAGACAAGAGGAATAGGGACAAATGCGTCCGTTTGTCCCGTGATCTACTGTCTAAAAGAGGGTGTAATTTTCTAAAGATTTTTTCCCCCTCTACACTCTTTTTTCCCCTTCTTATATTCACTGTGACAAAAAGAAAATGGCCTTCTGTGGGAAGAAGCTAAAAGGTAAAATGTTCCTCAAGAAATACGACATAATACTACCAGAATTTTTTTTAACTTTCTTCTTTGTTGCTGAAAGAAAGCGAGTGCGTACAGAGAATTTTTTTTTTTTGAGTCGGAACATTAAAGAAATATTTAAAAGTTATATCAGTTTACCTTGTTTCTGTAAAATGATCTTATTCAAAAGTCACACAATTTTTTGCTTTAAAAAAAAGAAGGGGTGCAGCAGGCCCGGCCATCTGGGGAGTGCGGTTGATGTTATGCGCCGGGGCTCTCGTTTGAGTAGGCCCCTACATGATCAAAAGCTAAAATTATGCACTCTTGCCCATGACACTATTCCTATCTTTATCAGTATGACGTAAAGCTCATTTTATTGTAAGCATTATCATAGTATATCTATGAATTTCGACTACCTTCAAACGAATTCTTGATTATGTGATTCTAAAGTAATTAATGTATCAGTAAAAACAAAATTACATATTAAATAAACATGCATTAGTAATATATGTTAGTGTTTAATTTTTTTTTTTTTTTACTTAACACAATTTAGAGTGCCAAATGGTTTCTTGCACTCAGGCCCCTTTATTGAGAAGGTCGTCTCTAGGAGAAAGGGTGCTATAAATATTGAAAGAAAAAAAACCTTTAAATAGAAACTTACAGAAGTGGCTAAAATTGTGTACATTCTTAAAAACGTTTTATTCCTCAGTTTTGTACGCTTGAATTTTAATTTGGAACTGAAACAAACAAAAAATTAATTCAAAAATTTTTAATATCTGAAAAGTCCAGCATTAAATCTTAATAAATTACATCAAAAACAATATCATTTTACTGCATTCAGTTTTTAGAAGCTATCCTTTTTAATCTTGATGGTATCATCACAGCGACATATCCTTGAGCTGACAAAGGCTTTTTAAAATTCCTTTTTGTTATTACTTTGTACCAACATGTAATTATAGCCTCTGTCAATTGTACTTTATTTGAAGGACGATGCATTCGCACAAAACTTTTAAAACTGTGTCATAGGATTTTCTGTAAGATTTAATTTAGACCTATTTCCTGGCCAGTTTTAACAGAATTGCTTTTGTATAAAACTGTTGTTTACTAATCTTTACTATATGGCAAGGAATCTTGTTTAAAAAAACGTGGAAAATAACTGGTTAATAGATCACTTACAGAATATAACAATTTTAGTTCCAGGTTTGTATCTATACATTTATTTCTTTCAGTTTGCTTTCAGTTATTTGTAACCGGCTTAAGCCATCTGCTGACCACATGTCCTAATAATTACGCCAGTAGAATGCTTGACATTTGGTTTAATAATATCTGGATTAGAGATGTGCCAAACGGTTACTTTTAATAGGTTTCATCATATTAATTCATGTCATAATAGGTTTCAATATCCTATTACTTGAAAATCTTATTGCGTTCAGAATACATGTACCAAATAACTAATACTTTCAGAATATGTACTCAAATATCCTATTACTTTTTTTCAATATGCCACATTATCATATTATTTTTCTAATGCAAGATTTTGCCATTAAATAACGAGACTGACGCTATAAAACACTTTATTTTGATTTCATTCATATTTATTTATTATAACTTTCAATATACATCCTTCCTTTATCCCTACAACACTCCATGCGAATCTCCCATTGTTCGAAACAGTGCTGGAAGCCTTCTTCTGTCACTTTCTTCGGGACTCGTGCCGCTTTCTCTTTGATAGCTTCATTGGACTCATATCTTGTTCCTTTTAATACAGATTTCACCTTAGGAAAAAGATAGACGTCACATGGCGCAAGATCCAGTGAATAAGACGGATGGTCTAACACTGGGATGCTGTACCTGGTTGGAAACCTCTTGACAGACAGTGTGGAAAAAGTCGGCGCATGATCTAGGATTAAAAATTTTCCGCACAGATTCATTATCAATTTCTACTGTCTCAGCAATCACACGATTACTAAACCAGTGGTCAGATCGAAAAAGAATACCGATTTTTTTCGATATTGTCATCCGTTTTTGACGTGGAAGGACGAGCAGGGCGCGAATCATCTTCAACGTCTTCTCAGCCATCTTGAAAACGCTTAAGCCACCCAAAAACACGTGCAGGCGATAAGCATTCATTATCATACACTTCTTTCAAAAAATTATGTTTCAGTAGCGGGTTTTCCAAGTTTCATGTGAAATTTCACAACAATTCGTTGACCACTTTTCATTTTTCCGGCGAAACAAAAAATAAGTCTAATTCGAATGAAGACTACGGATATACGGATGTGTTTACAGAAATCAGAGGCACTACATTCGAAAGAGAAGGCTTCACGGAATAGCTGTCGATCGTTAGCATTTGGCGCATGCGTACTTGTTTTGTGCCTGCATCAGTCCTCGCTATTTAATAGCTACTCTTAGTATACTCTACTACATTAATTTTGGTTCATGTTCCAGATTATGTTCTACTAATAAAATATTTTTGTGATATATAAAGTTACAAATTTCAATTACATACTCAAGTGGTTTTAAAAAAAATAGTAAATAAGCAGTATAAGAAGTGACGAAGTTAATAGATTTTTGTTTGGAATGTGTAACTGATGCAATAGGTTCCATACAGGTAAGACGGCTGTCCTATTATATTTATCCTATTACATGAAATAACGCCCATCCCTGATCAGGATACAACTCTTCCTTTGTTCAACATCACACATATTTTCAACCATCACCTCCAGATAAGGATATATTTTACTCCAAGTTAGACTAATAATATTTCCTGTCTGTCTAATCAATATGTTCTTTCGGCCACTGAATTTTTTTCAGATGTTGCAATACATTTAAGAAATGGCTTTTTTTTTCTTGGAATCCTCATTCTAAATTCCAAAATTTGATAACATTCTTACAGTTTTTGAACTCGCACAAACACCGACTATACTCAAGTGATTTCTGATGACTTTAGTTGACATTCTTCAGTCTTTAAGGCGCATCATTTTTATCCTTCTGTCATTAACAATATTAGTACGATGTGTTCCCGTCTTTTATCTATTTTATAATTACCATTTTATTTCCTTAAAACGTAAGCAAAATTTACGTACTCCTGAAGTTGTCACTTTTCCGCCTAATTATCTTGCGATATCAGAGCATAAAAGCATTATTTTCTTTCAGTACACTAATCCTACACCTTTTTTTTAGCCACCCAAAGGACTATTGCTTTAGTAAACCCCAAAATGTACCTGACCACTTTTCAAAAATTTATCTTGTTTTTGTGTATATTTTCGATGTCTGCTTTCACCAGTAACGAGCTTAATTTTCAAAAATATGTCATAAAAAATTTCTCCTGAGTTTTTTATGGGACTGAAATAAAATATATGCAATATATGTTTGATATCTGCTTTTACCACTAATGATCTAAATTTTCAAAAATAAGTCGTAAATATTTCCCCCCAATTTTTTTATTGAATTGAAGAGAAACAAATATAAAAATTAAGTATTTTATTTATTTAACGATTTATGTACTACCTTAAATCATATGTAGACTGGAATCAAAATATGATTGAAAAAAACCTAACATTATTCAGAATTTTAATGCAGCTGTGAGACAGCCATTTTCTTTTGTTTGTTTTCGTTGTTCGGATATTAGTTATATTATACATGGAGCTATATTTAACGCTATCACAATTTTAATGCAAATAACATTCCAACAATACTACTAAACACGGAATATCAATTGTACAAAAAGAAGAAAAAGGACGCGGTAGCCTAGTGAGTCGTGGACTAGGGCCGGCGGTTTTCGTTCAGTCGCGGGTTCGATCCTTGGCCACCAAAGACCCGCCGTGTAGCCGGGGCTGATGTACGTTAAATCTGTTCGGGGCCCAAAGTCCTCCCGTTGGTGTGGTGTGGATGTTAGGAGAGGGGGGTGCCAGCTCAGGTGTCGTCCTCGTCACTTGACCGTGGTTCAAAATTACGAGGTCCGTCGCCAATAGCCCTCGTGTTGCTTCTAGTGCGACGTTAATAAAAAACTAAACTAAAACTAAACAATTGTACAAAAAAACTATTCAAATCAGATTTTGAACACAAGTATATAAAACATGTAATTGCTTAATAATCTAAAATTTCAAGATTAAAAAGAATTAAATAAATAAACTGCTGTTTGTAGAAAATGCAACACCATGAAGGAATCATCAGAATCAAATGAAATTCGCAGCAAATGTCAATTATAGGATATTATGCAAATTAATAAAGTTTCAGAGCCATCGCGCGTGCGCGGCGCGCGCAGCGCCCTCTGAATTGATGCTGAAAGCGTATAAATAAAGTGCTGTAGCGGGACGTTGAAAAAAGTCTATGATTATTTGTTAGTGGCAAACGTTTAGTGAGACCTGAGTATGCCTCCACGACGGAAGAATAAGAAATTCAAGCAACTTACGGAGTTTGAACGAGGGAGGATAATCGGCCTTCGAGAAGGAGGATTTTCCTATCGCGCAATAGCAGCTCGTATGCAGCGGAACAGTTCCACAGTGATGCGAGTTTGGAAGCAGTGGACCGACGAGCACCGAACAACTCGAAAAACAGGCACTGGACGACAGAAGGTGACGTCAGAGCGCGATGATCGACACCTGCTCCGCATGGCGGTGAATGATCGCACAGCTTCCTCCAGGCAGCTGGCAGCACGTTGGTCTACTGCTACAGGTGTACAATTGTCGGCTTCGTCAATTCGTCGTCGTCTGCTGCGCCGTGGATTGCGTGCAAGGGTGCCTTTATACAGGATTCCCCTCACGGCGAATCATCGACGGCTGCGTCGGCAGTGGGCTCTTGAGCACAGAGACAGGCGAGCTGATTGGCACCAAGTTGTCTTTTCAGATGAATCACGCTTCAATTTGTGGACCCATGATGGCCGTGTTCGTGTTAGACGTTATGCCGGTCAACGCTGCCTTCCTGAGTGTATTATTGAACGACATAGTGGTCGAACACCCGGAGTTATGGTCTGGGGTGCGATTTCGTATCATGGACGATCCAATTTGATACGAATTGAGGGTAATCTCAATAGCAACAGGTACGTCCGTGAAGTGCTACAGCCCGAAGTCGTTCCTTTCCTTCAAGGCATCCCTGGAGCTATCTTTCAGCAGGATAATGCACGCCCACATGTTGCGCGGACTGTTCGAGACTTCTGTTCAGCACAACGCATGCAACTTCTTCCTTGGCCTGCTTATTCACCGGATATGTCGCCTATTGAGCACGTGTGGGATATGGTTGGTCGGCGTCTCGCTCGTGATCCGCGTCCTGCAGTTTCCAAAGACGAACTTTGGTTGCGCATACAAGCGATATGGAATTCTCTTCCTCAAGCAGATATTCAACATCTGTTTGACTCCATGCCACGTCGTATAGCAGCACTTATTGCAGCGCATGGTGGCTGCACCAAATACTGATTTCGGACGCTTAATTTGTTTCTTTTGTTTTGAAAATTTCATCATTTATTTGTATCAGTACAAGTCGTTTCTGCATTAAATTTCATTTGATTCTGATGATTCTTTCATGGTGTTGCATTTTCTACAAACAGCAGTATATATGTAAAAAAAATTGATATCAATCTTTTACTTAAAGATGGACTAGAAGTATAAAAATAATTTTTAAATATAAAATAATATATAATTTATAATAGCTTAAAGCGTTAATACTTCTTTTGAACTCATATAATCGTATAAGTAGCTTTGATACTTAGATTATCGTTAATTACTTAGGTTTCTTAATTAAGAAACATGAAGCCTTTATAAACTAAGTGTTGTTTTACATCTAAAAATACTTATATACATTTTAGACCATCTCTAAATAAAAAGCTGGATCTAAATTTTCTTAAATATATATATATATATATATATATATTCTTCTTGCAGATCAGAAAAAATACAAAGAAAAAGGCTCAAAACGTTCAGTAGTAAAAAAAAATTATCTCAATCAGAAAGCTTTCAAGAAATATAAATGATTATAACACGTATGTAGAATATTTTTGAAATACTATTTAGAAACTATAGTAATTATAAAGAATAAAAAGAAAATAGCGAAAATTTTAAAAGATAAATCGATAGTGGTAATAATAAGCAAAGAAACTGTTCTAATATCATTCCACACTTATAAAACTCCGCTGAACCTATAATTTTTATTAGCTACCAAAGGGGTTATTGTTTTAGATGGATCACTTTTGGCGTACAAGATCACTTTTCAATTTCTCATCATTTGCTCCAATTTTAATTACATTTAGCTTAAATATAATAAATTTAAATATTTATCGTTTGCTTAATTTTAATTACATGTACCTGATATAATGTTCAGTTTAATTACTTATCATTTGCTTAATTTTAATTTCATGTAGCTGATATAATAATCAATTTAATAATGTATCATTTGCTTTCATTTTAATATCGGAAAAGTTGACTATTGTTCATTTCTTGATATTTCATCGTTCACTTTAATTCTTATATACTTGAGTAATTTAATAATAATTTAAAAAAAAGGGGGGCATCTTGGGTGGCTAAATCTGTTTTAGCAAAACTTTGCGTAAAATTTTCGATTTTTCTGTTTGATTTCTGTTTATTCAACAATCGAGTTGTTGTCTTATATTCGATTATGAAACACTGAAATTAAGAGTAAACTTATAAATTTAATTTAAAGCACAATAATTATGATTTTAAAATTTGAAAATCCAATCCTACCGCTAAAAGTTTATGAGCGATTGCCAGTTTTAAAATGAACGAAATTTATTAACTGAAGAGATGCTAATTTAATTTTCACAAAACAAATTCTTACAAAACATTTTTTTTTAAATTAATTTTCAGTGTTGCTATTTTTTGGCAATCAAATCATTAAAAAATAAATTAGTATAATGCGGAATTAGAGGACATTGTTTATGTAAATAAAAATAAATCAGATTATGCATATTCATATAAACGATAAAAGTAGGCAGATACAACATTATTTAAGTGTGTTCCTATTGAAAATTTAAATGGTTTTTTTATTGCGTGATTCCGAAATTTTTTCTCTGACTTTTGTTAAATTGATCAAGCAGCTATATAACATTTTGTATTTCAGGTCTTACGTTGTGTTTCTTTTTTCATTTCCAGGTATTTCGCTTTTCTTAAAATTCCCCTTATAAATAAATACCCGCGCATTTACAACTCTGGCGCCAGCCACACAATGCCGGCGACTTGTGCAACACCACAGCGGTATGCGCCAAATATTTTTGAAACTTCGTGGGTGATTGTGCATTCAGCCTATCAGCTACGTGTCCCATTTCACGCTTTTTGGAGGAATTCTAGTAGGTGGAATTTTTTGTCAAGCAGTTTAAATTCATTTAAGAAGGGTAATTAATTTGATTTTGTATCAGTGTTAGACTTAGAAATTAAATTTATGACATATTTCCTTCATTATTTAAGTTCAAAGCCATCTTAAAGTCTAATTAAACAGACAATAAGTTCAAGACTCCGCTTGAAGATGTATAAGAGAAAGACAGCACAATCAATTAGCTCTTAATATCGCTCTATCCTTCTCTCGAATCACGCTTAAGGTATCCGCCTACCTTTGAAGAGGATTTTTTTAAAAAATATAATTGAAAAAATAACTTATTATATGCATTATACTACAGAATATGATTAAAAACTTAGAATAAAAAGTAAAAACGGCATAAATTTACAATTGTTTAAATATTTAACTCAAAAGATACATAAAAATAGCAGTACAATAACACTTGTGCAAAACACCAAAACTAAAATTTAAAAAGAGTTATTTCAATTCTGTAAATCTTATTATAATGAATTGAATCTGAATCAGGATTTGTGTCTCTCACAATTGTAACCCTGATAATTTTATATTTATAGGAAGTTATTTTTTCGTATGTTAAATATTTATTTAACATACGGAAAAACGTAAAAATTTGTGATAATTTATGATTTTTATCTACAATAAAATGCAAAATAATAGAATTTCAACAATAGGAGAGATTCAAATTTTAAATTCGTCTTCATAGAGTATTCCATGAAAGTTTCAAAACATTATATGCATAACTTTTTTCAATAAGATGTTTTGCGCTGAAGCAAATCTTGATTTTGAGAAAAAGCTAAAAATCCATTTCAAGCCAAAAACTTACCTAATTAATTAAAAAAATTAACTTTTAAAGACCCCTGATTTGTAAACTTTATTATCTATATTACTTAGATAAGTTATCTTTTTTCTTCCTGATGGCCTTTAAAACTTTCCTACGCTTACATTTAACAGGTGTTGTATAACGCTTCAATTCCCTGATTCGATTGTAATCCAACTTTTTGTATCCCTTTATAGTAAAGTAGCTGGATTTTCAATGTTCAGCTTACTTAAGACTTTTAAGCAGAATTGATGTCCTTCGTTAAATTGTATAATTGCATCATATGCACCCAATTTCACAGTTTTCAAGCAAACAAAAATTTCATTTGATACTCTTTGTCATATTACACAATTAAAAGATTCATTGGCATTTTGGGTCATGGGAAATTCATCTTGTATGTTGGAAGATATTTTGATGGCGATATTACGTAAAATATCAATGTGAACAAACATTAAAGTTTCATTTCCGGTAGCAAAATGCTACTTTCAGTTCTAAAAAATTGACACATAGACGATTATTAAAATGCTTCTAATTCAAGTTTGAAGTAAGATAGAATCAAAATTGAAACTATTCTACAATGCTAAGAAATCAGGCTTTTAAAAGAACTGTAAATAAAAAAAATCGACTTTTTGTTCAAAAATCGCGTTTTAAAGGTAGACGGGTACCTTAATTCATTTAATCCTAATTTATATTCTGATAATAAAGTCTTAACTTACAAAATTACTCGTTCCGATTCACAAACTACTCTTTTTTTAATCACAGATTTAACTTTTATTGCACTAATTGGAAGTCACTTCAGTCCAAATGATGATTCAATCCGATCTATAATTATCTGTCACAGTTTGTCGTTATCCTCTATTGTCCCTCTCTTTCCTTTAAATTCTATTTCGCTTATAATTCGCTAACCTTAATTCAATTCACACATTATACTTCTTATGTTCATTTAATTTATCCAATCATATTTCATTTGGGTCGGGAAAGAATTGTAATTTTATGTAAAACCAAAGCGTTTTTTCTCTTAGTGAAAAGAGAAACGCGAAAAGTCTAACGTCTCAATTTATTTATATTTTTGATAATTTGACCTCGGGAATTTCTAACAAATGAAAATATCACCAAGATAATGGAATCTTCGAAACTAAATGGGTAGAAATGCTTGCTTATATTGACAATAATTGAATTGATTTTTGATTGATTGTTTATTAACGTTCTACTGAGAAGCAACACGAACACTATTGGCGACGGAACTCGTAATGTTGAACCTCGGTCAAGTGAGAACGAGACCAAGGTTGGCACCTAACTCTCCAAACTTCTCCACCACGCCAGTAGATGGACTTGGAAATTCGAGTCATTTAACGAGCACCAGCCCCGCTGCACGACAGGTCCTTAATGACATCAGGGTTTGAACCCAAGACTCGACAGAAACAACGCCGGCTATGAGTATGGTACCATGACCACTAGGCTACTGCGGTTACGACAATGATTAAAAGACGTTGTATATTATTTGTCAAAGCAACTTACGTCGGCATTAAGAAGCAAGCCATTCCCACTTTTTAGCTCATTGTCTACTGAATTCAATTTCCTCCTTAATATGAACAGAGAAATTTATGTCCTTGTAATCTGATCATCATAAGTGACAAGGACCCTTGTCACGAAAATGAAGCAGCAAACTAAGCTAATTTTATAATAGATTAAGATACTGCTCGCACCTAATGTCCATACGGATAAAAAGAATTTATCAAGAGGAACTTGGATGGAGTGATTTAAGTTTTAGTTCCAGGAATTACAAAATTGCATAAACACTGATATCTATGACACGCTAACATAAGATATTTAAAAAAAAAAAAAAAATGGTGATAAAAACCCATAATTAGAAGATGAAACCCGTCTGGAACATTAACAAATGTTTAATTTGGTTTTGCAAGGAAAAAAAAGGAAAATATTTAATTAACACAAATTATTTAATTTTGACTCTTAAACTTCGGCTTTTTGTGTAGACTCTTAAGAACAAAATACTTATTCAATTTCATTGAGTAAAATCAAATATAAATAATATCAAACAAGAAAAGTTAGATGAATGCAAAGAAAGTTTATAAGAATTGCAAACAGAATTTCAAGCATATGTTTGAAGATTTGTAAAGTTTAAAATCTACATTTGTTCACTTTATAAACCTATTGATTTCTGATATTATTGACTGATTATTTGTTTACTGATTATTTGTTGAAAAAGTGGCTGAGGAATTAGAGATTAAAGAATTATTTCTTCAGTTAAAAGAAGTCTAGGAAAATCCTCGCCGACTTTCTCAGGCCTTCATAACACTTTCCTCACTTACTTACTATTATTAATATTTCCAAACCCATTACTTTCCTCCACTACTAACTTTAAACGTTTTTCCATTTCCGAGCCAAAGCTAGAGCAATGGTAAGTCATCTGGCTGTGAACTAGTCGTAGGTTCGATTTCCACTTCCCTTCCTCTCAAGCAAAAGTTTCGCTCCCAATAAATCTAGGGAAAAAAACCGCTATTATTTTTAATTACAGCAAGCTTTAAATTCCACTTCTTTCAGCCAATATTCTTCACAGTTCTTACAGGCGCGAGCTAATAGTTCGCTTCGGTACTGATTGTTCGACATCAACCTGCAAAGAGATAAAAGAGAATCAAACATTGCAAATGTGCTGCATAAATCAGTTTCTATAAAGGAACCTCCCAAACAGATACACATTTGTATATTCTTCTAAAGGTATCCAGCTTTGTCACTAAATTAGGTGGCATTTAGTGACCAAATTTGTCACCAAGTTCACTTCTACCTGTTCAGAATTGTTGCCAGGCATATTTTCGTAAAACTGTATTTTATCCCATATTTGTTCTATGTTCTCATCAATGTCGAAGATACAACTATGGAAAAAGTTACAGGTTCTGCAGACTTTTTATATTGATTGATTGTTGACTAAGAAGCAATATGAGGGTTATTGGTGACGAAATTCATAATTCTGAGCCATTCTGTAGGTATTGAGGGAAAATAAGTATTCCTTAAATACAATACATATCTTAGTATCTACAGAGGAAAACTCCTGGAAATTCATAAGAAAGGATAGTTATCAAATTATTAGGAAATATATCAGATTGACATGAGAATTATATATCCAATTTTCGAGTGATATATATAGTGTAACTAACGAATCAACGTTTGAAGTGTCATTTGCAAATTCGTTTAAGCGTATATGGAAGTCAAATTTTGATAGTTTTGATAAACAAACTACGTATCAACTTCCCTCATGCTGAGAAAGAGTCTATTGTTTCAAAATTTTGCCTCTTTGGTAAAATTTGTTGTTAAAATTGCTTCAATAATGCTGGGCAACGGCATAAATCACGAGGTTCTTAATATAATAAATTAAATGTTACCCTGTCATCAGAATTAAGGTATTTAAAATTTACTTTAGTTCAAGGTTTTTCCATAATTAATTGAATTTCTAAGCTTAACGTAGGAGTCGAAGCGAAAACGCCCGACATCCGATATGAGCGAGGAAATGCCGGTTAAAAGGCAATTAATTATTATAGATATTCCAACACGTTGAATTAAGATTTAATACTTCGAAAATCGAGCCCCCGAAGCACTTCAAACGCATTTTAAAATAATGTTATATAATTATCAACGGACGTTTAGACATACTACAACAAATTAATTCCAAGATTTAAAAAAAAAAAACTGTTGGAAATGCCATGTTTGTAAATCTTTATATTTTCAAATACTATTTCAAGTGAAACCGGAAATGACACAGTCCATTTTATGATAACCAATTTAGTGAAATTCAAACATTTTTTTTCCTTCTTTTTTGGAATTTCCTGTCTGGAGTTTTCGAACAGTGAATAACGTAATCGCGGTAGAGATAATTGCCTTAAAAATGTGGCTTTCCGCGGAAAAGATATAAAATAATTGCACTTGACTTGAGGTGATATAAGGTGAGGAGATAAGAGAAGCGAATGACATTTCGATAAGATGTGTAAAAAGTTTTATTAAAAGGTACAAAGGAACAGAGCAAGGTATTCAAGTGACAGTAAAAAGAGGAAATTCTAATTTTGACGTTCTTATGTTGTCTATGAATCATTACTTGGAATATCTTCTCTTCAATCCCAAAAATTTTATTGTGTAAATTAGTTGGAATAATGGGAAGGAGGTAATGATCAAGCTAAAAGATTAACTACCGACCATAAAATATGTACTTTCTATAATTTTTTTTAAGTTCTTAAAAATAAATGTTGTGTCAAGTTTTAAAATAAAAGTTAAAAGCAGTTCAAAGCTTCTGTCCGTATAGGACGTTGGAACTAGATGTGTTGGAGATTTAATCATGCCCTATAAAACATTGAATAGTAAATAAATTTTAAATATAAAATTTTTTATCCCAGACAACTATACCTAATTTTAAATCTGAAATATGTTGTGATAGTCAGTCGCAAGAATTTGTGATATTTTTAAGTTTTCACGTCATTTCACTTACTGTTGTTTTGCATTATGTAATTCATACAATATAAAATGAATCTTTTCGCGTTTATATCAACACAAAAGTATTTCTTAAAATTATTTTTGTCATTAACTTAGCCAAAAAAAAAAAAGAAAAAAAGAACAGAATCCCGAGCAAATTTACGTCAAAATTGTATTTACTTTGAACTTCAAACAATAATAAAAAAAAAGTTTGCGACTAAACTTGCTGCGTTTTAACTTCTTATTTCTATTTGTAATATGATTTTAAGATTTCTTAATTACTGACATTTAGACAGTAATAATAATAATAAAAGGAATATATATTTTAAATTATTAAAAATATTTCCTCTCTTCTGATTCTTCTAAGCTTAATTAGTTTCTTGCTCGATAACAAAAGTTAACTAATAACTAGAGACTTCGCTTTGTTATTCTTCTTAGGCCAAGAGTATTAAATACGTTCGATGAAAATAATTGAGTCCTCCGTCCGATTTCTTGAGAATATCTATACAATCTTTGAATATCTTAGAAATTAATCAAACAGAATTCGCAGAAACTCTACAAATTGATGAGTCAAATCAATCCAACTGTTTATTTTCAAGCTTTGTGCCATTTTAGTGGTAGCAAGCCAAGCACTACGCATTTCGGTACTTCCTAAAGAAAGAAATGAAAAAATTGGAAAGGAGAAGAGAAGAAGAAGGAGTGTTTGGTTCTCTTGAATTTAATCTCCTAACTATCAATAAGGTGACAACTGGTCACTGTAAATTTACCAATTTTTTCTATTACCAATAAATCAGTAAAATTTTCTAACAAAGTCACCGGGAATTCTTAAAACAGGAATGTAAAAAAAAATCCGTTCTTTTTTTGATATTGTTACAAAAGTGCACGAAAATAAATAGTATTCTGAACAAAATAAAATTCAGTAATTTCAGAACAAATTATAAGTTATAATAACACATGGACTATTTTTACAATGAACATTATTAAAAATGTATTATGAGATATGAGATCCATTTATCAACATGTTTTAACAAAATAAGTACGTAAGAAACATATCTACAATTTATCTACAAAATAATACCACCACAGAAATTCTCTTTCAGATTTCACACCTGTTGGTTTTATAATTATATATATTAAAGAATCGAACACTATTTGAATATATTAGGTCCACCGGAAAGTTTTGTCCGTTTCTGTGGATGTCGATCTTCATTAGTCATTTATTAGCTCAATGTGTACTTCAAAGTCATCTTTAAGACATTTTAAGGTTAGAGTGACTTATTTACTCGTAAATGTAAATAATTTTTTTTTTTTTTTTTTTTTGTTTTTTTTGGTGAAATGGCCAGTCAAATATCTGAAGAATTGCAAATTCGACAAAATATACCTTTTGAGTTTCACAAGGGTTATAACGCAACGGATGCTACCAAAAACATTTACGACGTTTACCCAAATCCATTAGACATTCATAAATACCAAAGGTGGTTTTCTAAGTTCAAATCCGATAATTTCGGTCATCTCGATTCGTACCGATCAGGAAGCCCAACAGCTTTAGACAATGACATGTTAAGGGCAGGAAAGGAAATCCGTGTCAGACAATCGAGGAGCAGTTAAACACTCTTACCCAACTTTGGTCGACCATCCAAGAATATTTGCAGCAGATTGGTAAAGTAAGACCGCATAATCTATCGGAAGAAAACAAAGCTAACTGATCCACCACATGCATTTTATTGCTTCAGCATAACAATACAGAAGCGTTTTTTGATTACTTGATCACTAGATATGAAAAATGGGTCCTCTATGATAATCCAAAACGCAAAAGGCAGTAGTTTTCTCCAAATGAATCGCCAAGGAGTACAGCTAAGGCGCTTTTCAGTGTTTGGTGGAGTATTCGCGGGATCTTTGATTTTGAAGTACAGAAACTTGAACAAACTGTGAATGCAGACCTTTACTGTGAACAATTGGATTGAGTAAATCAATCTTTAATTGGAAACTGCCCAGCGATTGTCAACAGAAAAGGTGTCATTCTGCAACACGATAATGCAAGACCGCCCTGCTCACGACGAACCCTGGAATAAATTAATGAATTGAGATGGGGGCTATTGCCTCACCCACCACACTCACCCGATATTGCGCCTTCGGATTTTTGTTTATTCCGGTCACTGCTACAATTTCTTCGTGGCAAAAAAGTCTGAAAATTCGGATGATGTCCAAAATACAATCTCCAGGTATTTTGCTCAAAATCCAATTGATTTTTATCAATCCGGCATTGAAAATTTGCTCATTAAATGGCAAAAAGTTGTTGATAATGAGGGGGATTACATCATTGATTAAAAACAAAAATGGTGAAAATGTATCTGTTTGAATTTAATGTAAAAAAAGGACAGAACTTTCCGATATACCTAATATTCCCTCTTATATTTTTCAGTTGAAAATATTTTTTTCTTTTTCTCTACTTACTTGTATTGATTTTATTAATAGTTTTATCTGTGTGTGTATTTGATGCGGATTATCCAGTTGTATTTCTGTTTTAGTTTTTATCAATAAAAGTTAAGCTTCTCTTTCATAGATCATTTAATGACAGTTGTCAAAGGAATTGGGCACAGTGAATTTTTGGAACGAGCAACATTTATTATTTCTATTAAAAACCTGGCTCACCGTAGAATGTGTCGTTTTTATCGAGGGGATATATATGTTCCATTTATTCTATTATTAGCCACCCAAGGGGCTATTGTTTTTGATAGGTTATAAATTGGCGTACCAGATCACTTTTCAAATTTTTAATATGTAAATTAGATTTTTTATAAGCATGTTCTATTTCCTTATTTCACGGTTCCATCAACGACTTCGTGTTAAATTTTTTTGTATTCTCTTACATTATACCTAATAGTTTTGGCTCTAATGTTAAATATAAACACTTGGTAATTTTAACTATTAACTAGGATATTATTCAAATATCTTAATTTTACAGTCCTATCCACAAGCATAATGTTAAATTTTTCTGTATTCATTTATATTCAATTTAACAATTTAACGTTTCCTTTTATTTTAAGCACATTTAGTTTAAAATATGTTCAGTTAATAATTAATCGCTTCCTTTAATTTTAATTATCTTTAGCTTAAAATATATTCAGTTTAACAATTATTTATCGTTTACTTTAATTTTAATTTCTTGTAGCATATATAATATTCAATTTAATAATTTATATATATCTTTCGCTTCAATTTTAATTACATTTAGTTTAAATATATTCACAAATAATTTATTGTTTCCTTTAATTTTTTATTACATGTAGCTTATATTATTGTCCATTTCAATATTTCATCATTTACTTTAATTCTAATATTTGATCGAGTAATTCATTTTAAAAAAGCTAGCACCTTGAGTGGCTAAATCTGTTCTTTGCAAAACTTTGTATATAACTTTTTTTTAGATTTTTTTTATTTAGTTTTACATGTTTTATTGAAAATTCCACAATACTTTCATTTTCCCAAGCACTGAAACCAATATGGAAAAAAAGTTGCAAAATATCTGAATTAGCAATTCGTCGTTTCTTATTCGATATATTCGTTTTCTTTTGTTCATTTCTCCCAGTGTAAAAAAAATATGTTATAATTATGTACATAATTAAACGATTTTATGTTAAAAACGAAGCAAAATAACAGATAATAATTTGAGATTGAAATTCGCAATTTACCGATAAATCGGTATCGCAATCCCAAGTGACAGTGGTCTGAACTTGATCGGAAGTTAAATTTATTATTAAAAATTTTTAAGTCTTTCCTTAAAATACTCGAAGAATTTATTAAAGGGGATAAAACTCAAAAAGAAATAACATTGAAGTGTATGGACAAATAGAAGTGATGAGGTCTTAGAAAGTCAATCAAGAACTGCAAAAAGAGAAATAAATATATATCGAAGAGTTATATATCTGTGCGTATATGTTTGGTTATGACTGAGAAAATATATTTTGATGTGTGTGATCTAATAGGGAAAAATAGATTTTACATTTAATTTTATCGCGTTATAAAGTATATAAAAATTTATCATTTTATCATTTTCCCAATTTATGTAGTTTATAACTATATTACTATATTTTTGCATTTACTTTCACTTTCTTTTTATCATTTGTCGTCAAAGTCATATCGTTTAGGCGAAATACTTATACTATCTTCTGGGTGAAACTTCAAAAATTAAATTCTAGTTAATTCAAGAAACTGCTGTTGGTCACTTTCTTTGCAATTGATTATTGTTTTCCTCAGTTTTCTTCTGCCACAAAGATTAAATAATAGAGCATAATAAACAAAAATGCTAAACTGATTTCATAAGAGTGACAATTTTTAATAATTCTAAATACTTGTTTCTTGATTTGTTATCTCTTAAATAAATAAGTTCAGTAAACTTCAACCACTTCAGAAATTTTTTTAAAAAAATCTTATAATTAATAGCAACACGGTCAGATGTATTTTGAGAAAGTTAGGATAAAAACTCTTTTTAATTGGAACTCCAAATCGATGTTGTTTTTAATATCAATTTTCCCTGAATTTTCCTTTATTAAATTGATTTTATATTTCAGTTTTTTCTTTTTTTAAATTGATTTTTATTAAAGTTGGATTTTATATTGTTACGAGTACATATTGATGAAAAAGATAGTAAGTCGAGTTATGAGCAGTGACAAAAATAAAAATGTTGATTGTAAAGAAAATGAATATAACAATTTATTTTAGAGTTATATAGTAAATTATTTCTTTTAAGCATCATGTTTTAAAAATTTCAGTTTTATTCATTGTTCCCCATTTTCTATGGTATCGTCTAGTATTTCACCCAAGTGGGAGACCGCATTACCACATTAAAAATCAAGTCGCGAAGTCATAAATCACATTAAAAGAAAACATTACGCAGCATTTAAGTTTTAGAGCCTGAAAAATGAGAAGTACATTTTGTTACTATTTATCCAAGATTGAGCCAATTTATAAATATTTTTTTTTTTTATCTTAAAACAAGTATGTTTGAATTTTAATGGATTATGCTAATATACATTTTTGTTTTTTTTGGCTTATATTCTTTCTATTTAACCTTGCTGTTTTTTCCCATCTTTTTGAATTTTTGAATTTTATGGTTTTATATTAGTTTGTTATAAAGTAATTTATTGAATAGAAACATTAGGTCCTTTAAACCAAATCTAACCATGATTTTCTGTCCTGATACAGGAACAGCATTTTAAGTTAATTTATCTTCTTCTCCTTTTTTTTAATAGTTTCTCTTTTCGTTCTATTTTTCTTCTTTTTAAGTTTTTTTTTAGTATTATTTTATTATTCGTAAATACACAAAAATAATTGAATCTAATTTATATTAATAATTAGCTTTTTCAATAATTGTAATTATTGGCTTAATTTTTTTTATAAATGTTATAATTATGTTATTTATTATTAACTTATATACATGTTTGTTAAAAACTTTAAATTTAGATTATCTGTAATTATCTATAATATAAAACATATAAAATTATAATGCAAATCAATTATTCAGTTTCAGAAAAAAAATATTATTACATAATATTCAAGAATACTTGTAAATAATTAAAAATTAAAGTATAAAACCATTGATTTAAATTACAATAAAGTACAATATATCAGAGCATATCCAAGACCCAAAAAGCATATCTCAAATGAAAAGAATTAAGAAATTATATTCAAAAATGGAAATAAAGTAATTCCATCACATTTCAGAGAATTACAATGTGACAAAATGATGTTAAGACAAAATGAGCAGAAGCCCCAAAACAAAAACTCAACGAAAGAAAAAAAGAAAAAAAAGGTAACGAAGGAAACAAAATACTTTAAACTATTGTGAATTAACATATCCATTAAAAATAAATTATACTAATTGATACTCATCATTAAATAATTTTAACTAAAAAAAAGATAAATTTTTACAGCAAAAACATGCACAAACGAGGAACGTAAGCCATTCTTCAAATATGTCGGGATGTACTTATTACCAGGAAAGCTTTTATCACCAAGCAACTTGATTGGTTGGTCGATTTTACGAAACAAAAATTATTAACTTAAATTTAATTATTCTGCCAACTTTAAAAATTATTTTTAAACACTTTTTTACCTATCAGAAAATGCTAAATAATTTAAAAGTATTTTTCATTGTAAAAAATTTATTCTTAAAAATAATTAAAAGTAAAAAAATCGTAAAAAGAAAAAAAGATTTAAATGTGCCAAAAAGATAGTTTGCATTCATGCAACTTGTTAAAAACTTATAATTATTATTTTTAGTATAGAGCAACTTATTAAATAAATGTTTCTAATCATATAACTAAATAGATTTTTTTTTAAGAAACAGAAATAAGTAAGCAGTTACTTTAAGCACTTCATTAATATGAAATTCAAAGCTGTCTCTTTTGCCGTAGATGTTACTAATAATTTAATAATCTATTATTTTTAATTATGTGTCTAAATATTCTGTTACATATTTACTTTTATTAGTTCAAATTAAATTTAAATATGTAGAATAAAGCAAAAGTTTGATTGATCTTCAGTAGCTTATTATAATTCAATATATGTATATCATCTATATATTAATAAATAATAAAAATATCTCTATCAATATAAATATGTCCTTAAAAATTTGATTAAATATTTGCCAAACTATTGCTCATAGGTCTCCATTGAAATACCTTTAGTTTATTTGATATAGTTCTCTATAAATAAAATACTAACTAAAGATTTAAATTTAACAAAAGAAAAAAATTCATTTTTATTGGGAATTTTATAAATAATCAATAGTACCTATATACAGTAAAAAAAAATATTTGCCCTTTATATTCTTAATAATATCTAAACTATTTTTAATGATAATAATTTTATTGTTTATTAATAGCATCTGATAAGATTTTTTGTAATAATTTACCTGTTTTTGTAAAGTAAGTAATATTACAATTGACAATTGTTGTGAATTTAATGGGATCTTTATGAAACCTTAGAGTAATGAAGATCTGAGGCGATTTAATTTTATCAATTAGCATTTCTATTTTTTTATATAGAGCTGTGTTTATATTATTAATTTCTATGTAACAAAAAAAAATTCCGAACAAGAGTTATTCACTTCCAGATGTTTATTATTAATTAAAATTTGCATATATAGACTTTTTGTAAAGCCGTCATTTGTTATTTTAGTATCATACATTTTAATCCCATCTTAAATTTAAAATTTAAATCATAAGTTCTTACTTTCACTCATGAATGCTACAACAGGCAAACTATATTTAATAGCTTGGTGATTAATACAATTTTTAACCTCGGCGAAAATAATTTTCTTATTTTCTTATATATATATATATATATATGATTCTACTATATAATTTTATTTTCTTATTTATCCTTGACATTGCAATAATTTTAGTTAGTTTTTTCACGTATTACAATGGCAATCTTGTGATTGTTTTTCTATTTTATTTACAACCTTTTGACCCTGCTATAAAACAAGTTCTCTCAGTACCTTTCCAAACGGGCAACGTGCTGCAACTTTTAAAAACAAATCTTACTATCTTTGCATAAGAAATGACCTAGTCTCTCAAAAATGATAAATTTATGTTCAAAGAAAAAAAAATCTACACAAGACATCGGACATAAAAATATACGTAAGAAAAACATCGAAGTCTAAGACAAATGACGCATTGAACTAAAACCTTGCTTTGTAACAGATAACAATACAATGTATATCAGTCAAAAGCTTATTGTTTATTATATTTTTAATATATTCCTCTCTTTTTTTATAAGCATTTCTTGGATATAATCCCTTATCATGCATGAAATTTTACTTTTTTATTCTGTCTCTGGTGATTCATGTTGTGCAGTTATGCAATCGGAGTTTCTATGCTTTTATTTCATTCCGTAAAATGCTTTGGAATATATTCTCAGTTAATAGAAAATATCTGTTTGGCTTTATTTTAGTTATCAAGGTAATATTTCAAATTTTTTTTCGAGAGTTGTTGCTCCTTTATTATTTTGTAGGGAAAAACTATCATTAATTAAACATGATGGATTAAATCTGGTAAAGCCACTTTATCATGAGTCTCGTGAAATATCGTACGTGAAGAATGACTCTACTGACAGCTGTATTAATCATTTTTGTTATTTATTCATATCTGTTTTTGCATTCATAGAGTTATTAATTTATTTTTATTGCAAAAATGCATTGTTCAACAAGCGCGTGATTACAGAATTTACCTCATTCTTTAATGAATACTAAAAAATATCGAATAGCGAATAGAAATAAAGGAATTACGAATAAATGAATATATGAATTACAAATAAATTACCACATTTTTATTTTTCATTAACAGATTGTGACAGTTTTTATTTAATCAATGTTTTCCTTCAAATGACCATATTAATGCTCTAAAAATAGGCAATAATATGGATCTATGAAAGAAAATATCCCATTTCATCTTTCATCACTGCCGGTTTTAAGTGGGATCGGAATTTGAATCCATGAATCGACAGAAAACAATGCCAACCTTGAGCTTGAGACCATGGCTACCACGGCTGATTTTCAGCTTGAAATGTCTCACATATTGTCTATTTCTACTTTTCTCCAAAAATAAGGGGAATCTGGGATACTTGATCACTTGAAAAACTTAGTCCACACACATTATTTTTTATCATTTTCGCATTTGCACTATTTTAGTGTTTGTTATGACAAAATCGAGTTCCTTCATCACCTTCTCTCATTCATGAAATAATAGCGCGTTCTTTAGTGGAAATGCGTGTTACAATCCAGAAAAAATTAACTCATTATCCTCCTTTTTTTCAAATTAATTATTCTTACCGCGGTCCGTTTATATTTAAACACTTTAACTTCCACTTTAGAGTAGCGCGAATCTTGTTTATCTGTTAAGAGTTGAATTAACCATTTTTAGGGAATATCCCTTTTTTCTAGAACATAAAAGCTGTCATCTTTTTCTAACGGTTAATTTTCCTTAAATGACACTTGCTATTATCATCATTATGCCCCTAGACACTAGCCCCAATATGTATATATATATATATATATATATATATATATATATATATATATATTGTATATTTTAATTCAGGTTAATATATTCAACTTGTTTGTTTTGGTTATTTTGATAATTTATTGATTTTTTTCAATTAATTCTGTTCTATTTGTATTTTTTATTCTTAATAAAAAATTTGATATGTTTTTAGGGATTATAATTCGTAATTTAGTATGATTTTGAAAAATTTTAAATTATGCCTAATTAACATAAATAAATATATACACTGCTGGTCATTAAAATGGCAACACCATGACAAAAAACAAATACAAAATGATATTTATTGTACGTTAAACAGTATCGCATGAAGACAAAATGATTAATGTTGCAAGTAATTTGGGGGTTCACAGGGGCATAAAATAAGTAGAAAAAGCTTTCACCCCAGGCAGCTAAAACGGCCCTTACCCGGTTAGGCATGGAGTCTAACTGGGCTTGGATGACAGAAACGGGCAACTCATTCCATGCTGCTTCAAGTCTATACCACACTTCATCAAACGTATAGCTGGAGAAGGGTAGCGGGCCAGTCTCTCAGCAACTCATGACCAGATAGTTTCAATGAGTGACAGATCTGGAGACCATGCAGGTTAGAAAACAATCGAATACCTTGTGTATCGAGGAAGGTCTGAACACGTCATGCAACATGCGGTCTTGTATTTTCATATTGGAAGATGGCGTTTGGCAGGCTTCGAAGAAGGCACAACCACTGGTCTTAAGATGTCAGAAATGTACCGATCTGCGTTCAAATTACCGTCGATCAGAACTAGAGATATGCGGGTCGCGTACCCAATGGCTGCCCAATCCATCACACCAAGTGCAGGGCCCCTATACCGATATCGAATACAAACAGACGACGAACGGTCTCCTCGTCACACGTATATGGCCACCTAAATACTGCATGCAGAACCGAGAGTCGTCTGAAAAGACGACATCGGGTCACTCCTGTATCCAGCTTTGTCGTTCGGCTTACCAGAGTCGCCGTCTCTCTCTTTTTTGCATTATCAAGGGAAGTCGAAGTAATGGTCTCCGGGTTGACATTCCAAGGTGCTGCAAACGTCGTCACTCTGCACGAGCGGATACCGGGCATGTTGCAAAATGCCCATGTCCTGACTAATGGTCCGTGGTGTGGTTGCACGGTTTTGCGTGGCTGACCTCACAATATTTCTGTCCTCTCGGTCGTTAGTCATGGGAGGACGTGGAGATCCAGCATGCCGTTCAGTATGACCCTAATAAACCCATTGATTCCATATTCACGAAACAGTAGTTGGATTTCAACAATTGCGACAGATAATATCACGGAACAATAATCAACACTTTCGATAGGCAACGATCCTGCCTCTATCTAATTCCTGCTGGTTAGCATTTTTGCTTCTTATTCGAGGTATAACACGATATTCTGAGCAAACTCCGACTTTTGGTTCTATGTTACCAAAACAATCAAAATGTAAGAGAAAATTTACTCTTACCTGTAAAGTCCCGGGTTCGATCTGTGGATGTTGCCCGAGAGCATCTCTAAATTGTTACTAGCCGAAAACATTGTACGAACGCCATTCGGTTTTCTATACTACTACATTTATTCTATTAAATTATAAGTTACATATCAGTTATAACTATACAAGTTTTTTACAAAATCATCGTTAATTTCACTAGCGATTGCGCGTCTAATCTAATCCGAACAAAACATTTCTACATAACTAACTTATCCTATTGCAGAGGAGCACGGGAAGAAGGGCTAGTCATACTGTCATCACTGCGCATGTCTGTGAAAAGGGTGACGAAAAAAAAGCATGTGATGTGCGGAATTCCCAACACAGACCTTACAAATAGCTTTTCGAATGAGAAATACACTACACAACATTTATTTTACGTAGTGCTTCAGATGTTGTTTCTCGCTCCTGCGTCGTCTAAATGCGCTGAAATACTAATCATTTACATATCCCAGCCTCTTCTTTCTTTCATGTGATTTTGACGTTCATCAGATAATTCCTTCCTGGAGTTGCAATTTCAATGGACAGCAGTGCACATTCTTATATTTTACATTGCAATTAAATGAAAATTTAGAGCATTTTAATTAACAGTCGTCAAACAAATTATATTTTTTTGAATCTAATAAAATCAATGCTATTTTGATTTTACTTTATTTACTGAATATTACCGCGAATTCATAGGTCATGTACGGTTCACCCTTATCTCTTTTTAATGAAACGAGTTATTTTTATTCAAATTGAAATAAGACACTTACAGTTACAGGGGGAAATTAAGCCGACGTGACAACCATTTTTTTGTTTATAAATTACTGGATTCATTTAATTATCGTCTCCAATTAATATTGCAAAGAATTTAATTACAGCAAAATACTAATTGATGGCGAAATATCCATTTCGAAGCAGCTTTGAAATAATTAATTCAGAATGAATGACAGTAATTCATTACGAAATATAAATGTAAATCGTTTTTCGAAACTTCTCGAAATAATAAAAATATATCATTAATTCTACAATATTTTCTTCGGGTTGAAAATAAATAAATAAACTTCAATAACAAAACAAAATCAAAATTTAAAAAACAGTAGAAAGTTCAATGCAAATTTTGCAAAGAACAGATTTAGCAATCTAAGGTGTGCATTTCTAATAATTTTTATTAAACTGCTCTATTAAATATAAGAAATAAACGATGAAATTTAGAGAAATAAACAATAGTAAACTTTTCCGTTATAAAATTAAAGGAAATGATAAATTATTAAATTGAATTATATTTAAGTTACATGTAATTAAAATTAAAGTAAACGATAAATTATTAAATTAAATATATTTAAGCTAAATGTAATAAAAAATTGAAGCAGACGATAAAAAAAATTGAAAAGGGATCTGGTACGCCAAAATATGATTACAGATCCTTACACATACACTCACACATACACAAGAGATTTCATTGAAACGTGATACCTCCACAACCATAAATTTTTTATTTCTTCCCTGATTTTCCAAATTCTTCGTGTTTATTAAAACTGCATGTCCACATGCATTATTCACACAGTACCTACCGCTTTCCACGCAGTTGAGCCAACGCGTGAATAGTCGGGCAAATGCAACGATGAAGATTCTCGTGGTTTTTGTCGACACCAGGTTTAAATGGCAGTTCTCATTCCGTCGTTAGAAAGACAGTGCTGTCCCATTTGAAGCAGAAGTCGCATGGAACCAGGTCGGGTCCAATAGCGCTTCATCTTTATGTGAGTCACTTCTCCTTCAATTCTCAGCACTCCAGCGACACATAGGACAAAAAAAAAAGGTATTATACAGAAGATGTTATTTAGAAGACACATGTAGCGTTTATAATTACGAAGCAGCTGTAATAACGAGATGCTATAATTAATAGCTGCTAATAATATAATTACGATCAGCTATAATTAATACTGTAATCAAGAAACAATTTAATCAAGTCTTGTGTGCGTATATATATGCAGGCCGTACAGGTACAATATGGCTTTGTATATCATATTTACAAGCTTTTTCGAATCTAAAGAAGGTGCATACAAAAGAAAGTACAGTACATTCCGACCTAAGACGCGCACCTGAATTCATCTTTTGAATTTTTGAGTACTCGTATATTCGCCGTGTAACACATAACCTTTTCTTTGCGATAAAACCTGACCATTAGAATGACTTTTGAAGTCATTCATTCGAAGTATTCTGCCAGGCTTTAGAAAAATGATATACTGAATCGAAAAGCGATAAGGAGAATAATATATGAGGAGGGAATGCTTGATAGGGTAAATAATTCTGCAAACAAGATGGATTATCAATACAAATGTGCATAAGAATGTCATTCTAGATTTTCGAGAAAAGGGGAGGGGCACAATTTCGGGTAAGAATAAGCACTTCTGACCCGAATGAACTCGTGGAATCAACTATTTTCTCTTTCTCAAGTCATTTGAAGCCTTGATTTTGAAGTGAACACCGAAGGCTTTAGTAAATCGCATTTGCTTTAGTCAAAATACAGTCGATCAAGTACTTTTTAGCAGTAAATAGTGTCCAGCAAAACGAAACAAATACAGTGGTGATTTCAAACGATATGCCATTCAATTTGCGAAAGAAAATGAAAATCGTGCTGCAGCAAGGATGTTTGGTATCGGTGAAAGCTGCATATGTGAGTGGAAGAAAAATAAAATCACAATTATTAATATACTGATTATTATTATATATATGAAAGGAACAACAACAACAAAATGGTTTTTCTTAAAAACAGCAAGTCACGAAAACTCTCACTTCACCGTAGATCTTTCTGTTCAGAGGACGGTTCAAAATTATTACCGTGGTTATTTTTAAAAGAAAAACGATACCCAAATGTCATTTGCCAACTGGTGTTTTCATTCATGGTCACGGGAAAGGGTGGAATGACGAAAACGTTGTAAAATTGTGCATAAAAGATTCTTTACAAAGGCGTCCTGGATCCAGATAGTCTAGTTTGGGGTACGTTCAGATTCCATCTGACGGATAACGCGATGAAATAGATGAAAGAGTGTAACATAGACATGGCAGTTATTTAAGGTAGATCAATGCCATTAATTCAGCCTTTAGATGAGAGTATCGATAAACTATTCTAAGGAAATTTAAAAGGAGGTTGGTATACGTGGGTGTTAGAAGGTAAAAAAACATTTACAAAAGGAGGTCAAATGTATCATGCCGATCTAGAAACAGTGTGTGAGTGGATAATAAAAAAAATGGAATGAAATTAAATGATATACATAATTCAAAAGTTATTTAAAAAGTGCAGTATACCTGACAATTTAGATATGACAGTAGAGGATTATTTGTTCATGGATCAGAATAACAGTGGGAAATGGTGAAGATGAAACAGAATTCAATGATTTGCCTGAAGAGAAAACGGAAAACAAATACGACGAACTTTTCATGTTATCTGAAAGTAAAAATGTTTTAATTTAATTCCGTAAGGAGTGTTATTTTTTAAGGTATCCGTACACCTTTAAAACGTCATTTTTGTCAAAATTTTCGATTTTCTAATTTTAAAGTCTGTTTAAAATTTAAACTTTTTTCTTTTTAATAGTGTTTGAATTTTGCTCGAACCTTATTTAGAACTTAAGTTACAGGGATTTGAATTTTACTCGGTAGATAATTTTTAATTGCATTTGAAAGTTTGTTTTTGATTTTTCTCAAAATGAGAGTTTCCTCAACATATTTACATATGACAATATAGATATCAGAAAAAGTTATGAACCAAATTAATTTAAATTTTGCAAGTAACTTCCTTAGATAGTTTTTAAGAATCCCTACTACTTTTACGGTTGTAAAATTGATACGTTTTTAAATCATGTATTGTTATAACTTTTAAAACTCGATAAAGGTGTAAATCATGTATTGTTATAAATTTTTTTTTATTTTTTTTTTCATTGTTATTTGACTCGAAACGCAATAAAAATTGTAGTAATATGATTTTCATCAGGAAAGTAGTACCAGCCCCAAAAAAATGTTATGATGAATAAGATAAAATTTACAGAATAATGATATTTTTGTTTACTTTTGAGTTATGAGCGTTATTCTGATAATCAATTTATGTACTATTTTCACCATCTTTTCCACTCCAATTTTTTTTTTTAATTAAAAGCAGGTTATTAAATGTGTTTTTCATAGTTTCGGGTTATATTTTAGGATTAAATAATATTTTGATAGCAAGTATCAATGTATTTCAAAAAATTTTCTCCGAAGGTGTACGGATACCCGAAGTGCACTTTCAGCATCTTCATACAAGTAGAAATTTAATTTTGTTATGCTCATATTTTCCTTATTTTTAAATCTATCATTTTTATGATCCAGCGTGTAACGCGTACTCGTAAATTTTGACCTTATTGTGTTGTTTTAAAAGTGTGCGTTATACGCACGAATATACTGTAATACAAATTTTAAAAAGCAGTATAAGTTTTGTCATTAAAATCTCCATCTATCGGCCATTTTAATTTCGTGGATGTAATGTTAATTCTACGAAATTTTGACTATCGGTCTCAAATCTTTAATATTTGATTTATTTGAATGCAATAAAGTATATCTGAAAGAGCAGAAAATAATGAAGGTTTCTGTGGAATTACATTTTCTCTCCGTCCCTTAAAAATATTTAAGTCCAGAAAACTCACAAGCGAATAGTTAAATTAGAGGTAAAAATGTCTTTAAAAATTGGAGAAAAAATTTAATTCCCAGAAGTATTCATCATTTTTTTTTTTTTTTTTTTTTTTGCTTTTTCAGACGCCCTTTATTGCATTCAAAAATTAAAGATTTGAGAATGGTTGTCGAAATTCCATGGGATTAACATTACGTCTACGAAATCAAAATGGCCGGTAGACGGGAGCCTTAAAAAAAGATCATATTTCTTAAGATTTATTGTAAATGGCGATTTCAATTTGCGTAACAATATCTGATATAATAATATCTATATATTATTGAAATCTAGTAGTTTAGAGGAAATTAAAGACCTATCATTCATTGAATGAGTCATAAAAATATTATTATTAAAAAAAAATTAATAGTGAAAATATTAAGTCATGAATATATAAAGGCGATTTTTATGATTTTACAGCAGAGCATTTATCAAAAAAGAGTCCAAAATATCATAAAGCTTTGAAACTCGAGGAATGGTTAAGTATTGTTCTAATAATAAAATAAAAAAAAAAGAGAGAGAAAAAAATCTTTTTAAGGTCCATGATTTGTTCAAAATGTGTTTTTATGACGTGTGAATAGATAAAATTTTTGTCAAAGGTCATTTATTCAATAAAATTTTGAATCGGTGTTATTAGTTTTGTGTGGGGAAAATGCTGTCGTCTTACACATAATGATTTTGTTAAGCTCTTGGTGGTACACCTCAAGAACAGTTAGAAATGTTATTTCAACAGTTAGGAAAATGTTTTTCAATAATCGTGTGACGTTGGGCTATTCGCGATTTACCCTTCACTAACCTCGGTAACTTTTATCGAGTTGAATCGAATAAAATTACAATTTTTTCCCAACCCTAATGAAACGTGATTGAGTAAATCAAATGAAAATAGAAATGAAGTGAATTGATTTAGATATAACGATTTTTAAATAATACGTAATTAATAGAAAATAGAGGGAGATAGAAGACAAAGATTGACAGCTCGAGTATTTTGTTACTAAGCTTCAAATTATTCTGGTATAGTCTTTTACTTCAGAATAGGCCTGTCTAGGTCACTCATTTTCATTTCTCCTCCATTGGTTACCATGGTATCGGCTAATGAGCATCGCCACTGCATTTATTTTCAACACTTCAGCGGAGGTCTGAATACCCTTGCGTGCTTTATGGTAAATGTAAAGCCTATTTTAAATATCAATAAATAAAGTGTTCATTTTCTTTTTCAAAGTGATAATTTTTTGAATTGAAAGAATATAAATTATTAAAACATATCCTTATAAAATAGTAATATAATACCTATGCGAAAACAATTTTATTTAATTCAGAGTTCCAATGAGTTGTTTTGTACCGTTATATATTAAAAGTGTAAGAAAATTAAATGTTTTTAATTACCTGTTAACATTATTTATAAAATGTTATATAGATTTTAAGCAAATATTTTAATGATGCAGATTGAAAAAAAAAAAAAACTCCCAACGATCATCATGAAACTCAAAATTTCGTTTGATTAGAAGTCTGTTTACGAATATAAAACGAAGTAGAAAAGGATGTGATGTCCTTTCCCAACTGTTGTTGCCATAGTTACAGACGGCCGTGGGAGAAATCTGTGATCTTGAAGCGCCTATTGCATAGACTATAGTTTTATGGATTGAAGTGAGTTACACTAACATCATTAATCTACGTATTTACTGTGGAAGAATGTTGTGAAATCAATAGCGAGTGGATAGGTAAGAGATAAATTTCGTATTTAAATCATAAATTAGAACTATAATTATGAGGGTGGAGTTTTAAAGAGATTATTTATTATCAACGGATATTCTGCATTCATAATGAACAACTTCACTTGTTTAATCTTGTGTGTCCTCAATTAGCGTTTTGTAAGTTTTGTTTAATGTATTAAATTGAGATATGGCACAAAAGCCAAATAATGACGGAGTAACGCCGCAATCAGTCAAAAAATAACATCTTAAGAAGTAAATGGATTTAATTCATGATTTTTTTTTGAGGAGGGGGGCATATCATATTCCCCTTTTTTATTACTGCCAGTATTATTTCTCCCTGGATAAGCAAGTAAAACAAAATTGTTTTAAAATAATCACTTCCACCGTTCTATTTTGATGTAATGCACAAAATTTTAAATGATTTTATTTTTCATTTTTGTTTATTTAGGACAAACAAACTCAAGTAGCATAGTCTTCTTTATAAAAAATAAAAGCATTAATTTAGACTTAATTATTAGAAGGATTTCATTAACATCATACTAGAAGCAACACAAGTATATTGGAGACAGACTTCGTAATTTTGAACCTCGTGCAAGTGATGAGGACGACACTGAGTAGGCACTTTCCACTCCTCACTTTGACACCACGTCAAGGGGAGAACTCTGAGGTACGACAGATTTAACATGTATCATCCCCGGCCACAAGGCGGGTCTTTAGTAGCATCAAAGCTCGAACTCACGACTCGACAAAAAGAGGCAGCAGCTAGTCCAAGACCATGACCACTAAGTTACCATGGCCAATTAATTTTAATTAAGAAACGATATAATAACTCTTAGAAATATTTTTTTTAGATGCTCTATTCTTCAAAAAAATTTCCAATTAATATATTACCTGAAAACAAAACTTTAATTTTAATTTACATGGCAGAAAGTTTCTAATGATGTTTTTAATTAAAACTAACAAATTTTATATATCAATGAAATGGAAAATTTCTTTTAAATGTTTTCATAGCACATAATCATTTTTTTTTTTAAAAAAAAATTCATCAGATTATATCAAATGATTTATATTAAAAGAAAATAAATTCAAAATTCGTTTCTGATATGTTGACAAAGAATATGTTGTCCAAAATACTGAAAAATATAAACTTAGCTGTGTCAAATGAAATTATGAAACAACAAAAAAAAAAAAATTCATTTAAAACTATTTATGAAAACTAACAATAAATTTAAATTAATGATTAACATTTATTTTACTCGGTAATAAGTTACTGAAAAAAGTTCAGGACTAGAAATATAAATAATATTTTCTATAGAAATGAAATATTTTGATAGCGAAGATTAATTCACAAACATTTATTCAGAACAAGAGGATTTCCTAAAAATTTTTTGCTTAAAATACTTTTTTTCCTTAATTACATTGAATAAAAATATTTGCCTGAATTGTTGATGAAATAAAGACCCAGTAAAAAAAAAATCCATGTCGATAATATAAAATAATCATACTTTAGCTTTTTGCAATGCAGAACATTTCGATAATTTCTATGATCCACGTGTTGTTTGTTCCACCTCTTCGTAAAGAATTCACAGAATCTGTTATTTTGAAGAAAACAAGGGAGATATATGGCAAACGGAAACCAAAATTCACGCATCGACATAATTGATTTGTTACAGAGAACAAAAATAACTAACTTTCGTATTAGTTTCCACACCCATCCATGCTGCAATCCTTATAGCCTGGTCTAAAATTCTCGCCCTTGTACCAAATCCGTAGGTGGTCTTGAAATAAGTTAGGGGTTTGGGGTTTCGACCCCCCAGAAGAAAACAGGTTTCTACCACCCCAAGAGTATTCTCAATGTGCATTGTTACTTATTCAATTCATTTTACCTGTAGAGAAAGTTTTTACCTGCAACGACATGAATATCGGTACCTTCTACCATTGGCGAAATGAAAACGGATTTGGCGACTGGATATACTACGTTTGAATTTTTATCCCTCTAATGGGAATTAGATGAAATTTATACCTGATGTTTTCCATCGTGTGTCGATAAGCACTGTCGGTATATATTGCTTACGTTTTGTGTCAACAAAATTGGAACGGATTCACTAGAATATTTTAGTATCATTTTTATTTTTGGCATCTGTTATATATCAGCATATATATATATGCTTTACATAAGGTTAAAAAAAGATTTTCTCCCTAATTTCTTGACATTATCGACTTTTTTTCTGATTAAGAAATACTTATATGAAAGAAAAGAAAAAAAAAACATTTTTTTTTTTGGGTATAATATTGGTAAAATACGTTCTAATATATCTAAATTTGCATTTTTATTATGTGTACTCAAATGATGATGAGAAACTGCTTTGAAGGTTGTCAATTCGATTCGTCACTCCATAAAAAGATTCTAGAGCAGTTTAGAGCTATTGTCTGAAGCGCAGTCTTCGAATAATCTTAAAGAGGGTTAAGATCCAGAATACTTTTTCAAGTGTAATATGTAGAAATATATATGTTCATACGATTCTAATATATTTACACGTTTATCGTTCTTCTTTTGATTCATTTAGGTTGACTATATTCTGTTCTATTTATCGTTTTTTACAGCGAGCCTCCATTCATTTCTCGAAATCGGTTAAAAATTTAAGTAAACTGTATGTTTTATTTTTATTTCTTATGATCTTCTCAGAGACAATCAAAATAAGAGAAGAAGAGATGTGAGATAAGTTTATACTACGATAATGAAAATTTCAACACTCAACACTGAGAATGGAAGTGCGCTGCAATTTTTATACTTCTTCTCACATATACAGTGAAAAAAGAAGAGATTTGAGTTTATGCCGTGAAAGAAAGTTTCTTCAATTTTGTCTTAAAGTAGAAGACGCTGAATTGAATTGAAATATTCAAGTCTAAATTTAGATTTAGACATTTGTTCACGGATCTGTAACACATGTTATTATTCGTTATTTCTTCTGTTGAGGGGATTTTTATTGATTCTCTCAAATCTTTTTATTTTAAGAAAACTTAAAAGGGAGCTTGCTTCTATTATACTTCTTGAACTGAGAGCTTGTAATAAAATTTATTTAAATAATAAGAATCATTTAAAATCTTGTCTGTCTCTTCCAATATTCGACTACTCGAGCCATGATATTACCTGCAAACCGTTGAATAGAAAATCCAACCACGATTTTCCATAAAGCAAAAAAATAAATAAATAACTGAAATTGGCTTTGCTAATTTCATTTTAACATGTGCTAGCGTTTTTTTTTTTTTTTTTCCCTTCTCCTTTTTTTCATGTTTTTCTTTCGAAAAAGTAGAATTATTTAAGACGAATATTGATTAGCGTAAAGTAAGCGTACTTTTGTGCCCCAGCTTTCATAGAAGCAATTACTATCAAGAAAAGACCTTCTTCAGAGCCCTAATGCATTATTATTTTCACAAGCAAAACGTTCTAAAGTACAAAAACATTGCCAATGTTAACAACAAGAATAAAAACGGACGACTCTGCTGTAAAAATCAATTATTAAGTTAAATATTAAAATAAGAGCAAATAATAAATTATTAAAGTAGACAATAATATTGTGTTTGAATATTATAATAAAAGCAGACGATAAAATATTTCTTAGCAATGTAAATATACTTAAGTAAACTAAATGCAATTATTATAATCATAATGTATTAGATTGTCTATTTTTTGAACCACGTATCCTTTACTTTATGCCCACGCATTTTTGCTGACGCCATTTTCTCAAAACAGCAACATTGTAAGAAATAATGGATTGGAAATTTTTCTTCTCGATACGTGTTTTAATCCATTTATTATTAAAATGTAAGAGAGGACATGGAACATATGCGCTAGGAAAAATTTTGATTTTGATAAAAGTTAGCTTTACACCTATTCCTCGTTTTGCATGAAACTTAATTTACACGGTTTTGCTTTTACACAATTTTTAAATGAAAATAAAAACAAAATTTGTTTGGTTTTTAATTTGATTGGTTTTCATAATGCCATTCATAAATTTGAAAAAATTAAAGGAGTTTCATATTGATATAGAATTAGCATCCATTCAAAATGTCTGACTCAATTGTCACTGATTTCATGCCATCTAAAAGTAAATAATCTATAATTAATGAAGTGGGAAATGTAACCAACACTTTTCAATTAGTTAAGCAGTACCTGTGAGAAACGTTGACGAATTTTCTGTTAGTGACTTGCATAGTGATGTCAAACTTGCACAATCCAAGCAAAGGACATTTCCATCCTTTCAAAGCTGTAGAGATTTATTTTTATTTCAATTTTTTAAGGTGAATTTGGTATGAAGTTATTTATGTTTGAATTATTTTATTGTTTTTGTTTTAAAGGAACATTTTTTATTCGTGTTTATGCACATTTTTTTGTTATTTTGTGTACCAAATATTATTAATATGTGTTTATGTTTTCATTTTCAAAAATACATTGAAAAATAATGAAAATTGAAGTGCCTCTAAAAGCAAATGAGCCAATCAGAAATTTTTGTTTGTCAATTATTCTTTTATACTGGTAATACTTGGCTAAGAAGAGCTGGAGAAGTCTGAAAGCCTTGAAGTCCTGAAAAGTTATATATACAGTTTACGTAAAAGTTTTAAAAGACGAATTATAAAGGAAACTGCACCTAATTTCTTTTTATTTCATTGAAAAATTAAACACATTATTCTCTTAACTCAATGCCACATTCAATAACGGAAAAAAACACCAAAAAATTATATATTCGTTAAGTAAAACAAAATTACAGGTTATGTTTAACGTTTTAAAGAATATTTTTATTGAAAATAATATTGCGACATAAAATATTACCATAACCGTATCTGACAGTGGATTCGGTGACTTTCACAATATATTTAAATATATAATTCTTGATATGCCAAAATAAAGTTGAAACATGTGAATTTTGAAGAGGTCAAAGGATATGTTCATTAATTTCCAATAAATTAAAACTGCAATGGAGTAAAAAGTTTTAATTGATCAAATCAAATGCGGTTTTCCAAAAGTTTTAATGCAGTAGATAGGATAAAAGCACTGTATAATAAATTCTCTGAGTTAAATAGACTCATAGATTTGCACTCATAGATTTCACTCTTCATCATAGATTTGCACTCGTACTTTCTTCGAAATATCTTTCAAACTGAAACTATGTAAAATTAAATAAAAATTACATAAAAATAAGGGATCGATTGGCTCATTGATTTCTTAGAGATGTTTTAATGCACATACTTTTTTAATTAATTTTAAAAAATGAAAAACATAAACATATATTAACAATATTCCGTAAAAAAGAATAATAAAAAGAACAAAAACTCAAATCGGTAATGCACCTTACAAACAAATAATAATAATAAAAAAAAAAAAACATAAACAATGTTCCACACAAATAAAAACAATAAAAGAATTTAAAAAATAAATAATTTTGTAACATCTATAACTTAAAAAAGGTAATAAAAATTAGCCTTTATACTTCAGAGCTTTGAAAAGCTAGGAATGTCTCTTTTCTTTGGTTATGCAAGTGTAACATCACTATCCTATAATCTCTAACAGAAAACTCATCAGCGTTTCTTACGGGTACTGTTTCACTAATTGAGGTGTTGATTATATTTTCTACTTTGTTAATTATAATTCATTTTCTTAAGAATGCACAAAATCGGTGACGTTGAAGACAGACATTTCGGACACATGCAAATTTTACAATAAAACGATACTCTTTTAATTTATAAATGGTATAATGCAAGACTATCAAATAAAACGCAAATATTTTTTTTTATTTATAAAACATGTAAATTAAGTACCATGAGTGTGTTTGCTTAAAAGCAATTTTTTAAGCGATGACAAGAGTTTAATTTTTATTTCGATGTCATTTGAAAGAATACTGTAGTTAATTTTTTACAAAATTCTCTTTCGCTAAATCGTCAAATGATATTATCGCATAGTTCCATTCTTTGTTATTGTTTCTAATTCTATTTGGTCTAGCAATGGGTTAGATCAAATCCATGAGCCCAAAAACACTAAAAAAGTCAAAAACAAGAAGATTCTGCATTATCAAGTTTTCCCTGGAAAGCGCAGGCAGGGAAGAAGACATTCAGTAGAGGATTGATTAGAGTTATGATTTTTACAGGCGAAACAGATCTTATTCCCAAAGTTAAATTTGAGGCACCTCAAGTGACCGCCGAGAAATCTTGACAGCTTGCTGGGCCCGATCACCTCCAAAAATGATGGCTCCACCAGGCCGCTTCCCTCAGTACCAGTCATGCGTTGGAGGAGAACGGCATAAGAATGGTCGATAGTTGATTTAATTCTTGAGCAAGTCACAGGAAAGGTTAAGGTGGTAGACGTTGAAGCCATAGAAGTACCCTCCTTAGCTAGTGTTTCAGCCACTTCATTTCCGATGATTCCAATATGAGAGGGAATCCATTAAAAATATACATCATGACAGGATAAAAGTTTTGATGCTCTACCACCCATACGCAACCAATTCTGCATGTGTTGGATAGAGCTGCGATTGTTGGTCAAAATCCAGATATCTTGATCACTCTGCATCAACCCATGGATGGACTACCAAGATTATCTTTTAATACAGATCTTGTCTCCTATACCTGCAAAAAACATGATATGCCAGACTACCTATGTCAAAATGCTTTGGAAACACTTAGCATTATTCCCTCAAAAGCACTCCAAAATCTTCATGGATGGCAACAAAAATGAGGGTAACCTGAGTCGTAGTGATATCTTCGAGAAAATATCTTAAGGTTGCAGGCTCCTGCACTGCGCCATTCTCCTTCTTACTGAATAGCTCTCTACGAAAATATTTACCTTTATGGGAATAATTCTTATGCCTCAGTTTTCTTTGTCTGCAATCATTTTTGTATTTGTATTAATGAATTGCTAATAGATGCGGAAACTGTGGTCACGTTACTTTTTATGATGGAATGAGCCCGCATGTCCTTAGTTTCTTTTGAATTTCTCTTGCATTTGGGAACATTATGATATTGTTACGAAATCACTTTCTCGCAACGTTTCTCTTGTTAGGGAAAAGAGACATTTGCATAGATTGCGTCGTTCAGCCAAGGAAAGCTTAAGCAATAACTCCTTAACCTTGGCGATCAATATGGCGACTTGGCGAAAAAACTTAGCGACAAAGAGAAGATTCTAGAATCTTGCCGATATTTTGACTGGGAGAAAAGTTACGGACTTTTCCTGAATTTTCCATGTGACACCAATAATATAGTTATAAATATAAGGAGATGCGAAGTTGGTCTACCAAAGAATGGCTTGTATCTGTCCGGGAATTGCCGTTATCTATCTTAGACATTGGCAGAGAATTACTAAGGAGATTTGTCAGTAGTGCAAAACAGTAGGCTGGTGAATATCTAATTATTAATACAACTATGAATTTCATTACAAATGCTATTTTTGTTCCTGTATTTGTGTCTATAATCTATACAAGTGCTAAGTTTCCTATTTGTTTGCCTAGTTTTGCTACTAGTGTATCGTTTTGTTCAGAATATTTGCGAATAAAGTGCCATTTGTCATTATTCTCTGTGTTGGATGAGATTTCATTCGCTACAGCCACATGATTGAATTTTTTTAACTATATGCTTCAAGGTATCCAAGCAATTTTTTTTTTATCAATGCTAGTCAAATACTGTGATGAGCATAATGAAAAACATGTAGTTGTTTATGACATATTCCCTCGAATCTTCCGATGAGATAAATGTATTATTCAGAAATATCATCATGTTGTGTCTTTATCAGCTGAGCCATGATTCACTGTTGCATTTTTAGAATAACATCTTGCACAATGCCCTGTGTACCGGAAAAGTTTCAAAAAAGCAGGTTCGGATAAATGCTACGCTTATTATTATTTTTTTTTTTTATAAAACAACGTTTCATTGTGTTCTTTTGCCAAGCAACTCGAAAATTCTGATGAGAAAATAAAAACGAACCACGATTTACGAAACGCTTTTACACGCGAATTTTTCCATGATAAGAACTTCTTATTTTATTTTGAAATCTATGTCTGATCCGGGGTGTTTATCTAACGCAATGTATCGATGACTAAGTATGCGAGGAACAATTAAGTAGAATGTATTGAAAGTTTCATACATTGTTTTTATTTATTTTTATATATTTATTGAGTATTATTTTTAACGAAGTTGATGGCAACACAAAAGGTAGCAATTTAAACATGGAATGAAAAAGATGTCTTGTAGTGAGACAGGCAAAGGGGGAAATTAAAAATGATTAACAAGTGACATTCAAATCGAGCCATTGTTTCTAGAGCCACCAATTTCTTGGATGGCAGTGTCATTAATCATCTTAGAAAAGCATTAGGGAGTAACAGACTTGGTCATCGTTCGATATATTTTTTTGAAAGGCAAGAAGTAGCGACTGACGATAAATGACCATAAGCTGAACTACAAAACTAGTTCATAAAAGATACCGATTGCTTTAAGTTTAATGAAATAGATTTTTATACAAATGATATAAAAATTAAAAATTCATACATAAAAATCAGTAACAACTCTGTTCGGATGTTTCTTTTCCTCTTATATTTCTGAATTTTGGATTAAATGGATTGATTTCTCTTAAGATAAAACGAGATTTTTCAAAGTACGAAAAACGACCAAGAACGAAATAAATTTGCAAAATATTACATAAAGTTTGTAAATAACTACAGGTGGTAAGTAGAGCATTAGATATCCAGGATACTAGATAAAATTCAATTCATTACCACTTTTTCCGAATTACACTGCAAAAAAATCTAAAAATTTTGAAAATATGCTTAAAAAAACATTTCATTCAGAAAATCAAATTTTGCAAATTACAACCGAAGTCATTTACAATTCACTCAAGCATGAGTATGAAAATAATTCTGAGAAATAATTATTTCCTAACTTTTTATGGTAACGCTTAACACATAGATCATGTGCCCCTTTAAGATGTTAATAAATTAGTACATCGCTCAGTAAACGGGAAACATTTACTTACTTTAGCTGTATGTTTCCTTTAATGCATCAGAATTTGGATTTGTTAAAAACTATCTAGTTAATAGTTATTCCAAAATAGTTTATGGGATCCATTTACTAGGGGTGTTTTTTAAGTAAGTACCATATATATAATAAGAGGAAGTGTGTTTTAAGTAAGTACCATATATATAAGCAGTTGCAGCACTACTGTTGTCATTTCACGCAAGTGCACTGAGTATCTATATCTTTCGGTTAATCACGGACGCCATCACGGAAGCATTCATCCGTATTTCGGTTTGTTTGTTCGCATTTAAAAGGCGTCACATAGAGAAAAAATGACGCCGATTGGGAAATACGCGCTGTGATTCGTTTTCTGCATACAAAAGGCGTGAAAGCTGCCGAAATTCATCAGCAGATTAATGAAGTGTGTGAACATGCAACTCACGTGATACCGGAAACAAAGCCGTAATATAAGAAATGGAGGTGTTCAACATCACCAAAAACAAAGAAAAATTTCAGAACGCAAAATCATCTATCTACACTGAATTTTAACATGACAATTCGGTATTATTTAAGGAGGTTTTTTTCCCTTCGGGGTGACGTCACCTCAACTAAACTGCTTCGTGCAATCCAAAACAATAGGCGTGATATGCGCAGTAAAAGGCTTGCAAGACAATACTTGTTCACACATGGCTCGTCGAACCCTTGATTTCATCATAATATGACGGGTAATAACATGATCTTCCTCAGCTCTAATCTGGCTCCCAGTGACTACTACTTATTCACTTGAAAAAGCGTTTAGGCGGCCAACGCATGATGATAATGATGATGTTAAAATGACTGTGCTGCAATGCTGCAATGGTTAGTCCTTGAAGGCGGCAGACTTGTATGAGGATGGAATACAGGAGCTGTTTGTACGGTGTGATACATGCATTAATAGTGGTGATAATTATGTTGAATAGTAGATTAAGTTACAGTCTTTCTTATAACAATAAAATAGTAGGAAAAACTTCGCTTGTTTTTTTTGTTTCTGTTTTTTTTTTTTCTTTTTTTTTTTATATATATATCAGAAATGTACTTGCTTAAAAAACACGCTATCTATAATGCTACGCTTGTGATGGCGAACTATTCCTATTCGCCTCTTGTGCCATAGCTAAACTCAAAGTACTAGCACTAAAAGTCAATAAACGTTCAAGAAGACGTTACATACGTTTTAACTCTATGTTTATTGACAAATTGCTAGTATAACGACAAATAACTAAACACCAACTCTCCCAAATAGCGCCCTAAATATATTAACTTGATCTACCAATCACAAACTAACATAGTCTTACCACTAGTGCCAAGTTGAGACTGTCTTAATTTCTAACTTTCACTATGCAGCCGATAACTTGTAACAATTCTTGGCCCCGACTTTGACTCTGAAACAATTGCCAAACGCTAGAACCACTCGACCCCTTTCGTGAGTCTAAAGCTTAATTTATATAGTTCCTATCTCCCTCGTTTCACTTTATTTCTACCTGCTTGTAATTTAAATATTCACGTTTCATTTTTGGTTGGGCAAAGGTTGTTTAGAAAAAGCAATCAATCTTAATTAAAAGTCCCCAAGGTTAGTGAAGAGAAAACCGCGAATAGCCCTACTTCACTCGCTGATATCGATAATAGTGATTAAGCCGAGCCTTAAGATTCCTGCATACATTAAATATCCACCAATTTTTTAAAATTAATTTCTTTTTACGTAGTTTTATAGTAGGTTATTATAGTCGGGTACAAAAAAAAATATGAAAAAGAAAAAAAAAATTACAAGCTTGCTAAAAATTAATACTGTTCTGACTGTGTATAGCTCGTTTTTTCTTCCTAAAATATCCCAAATGGTGCAGAAATCCCATGTCCGAAGTAGATATCGCACAATTCTTTATTTAGCTTGATTCAATTTACTCTTATTTCTTAGATTTAGTTTATATATAAATTAAAGTACTTTTAATATATCAAGCTATAAGCTAAAACATTTTTATTTATCTAAGTTTTATTTCAATTCCTCAAAAGTTTTAAGAGAAATCTACAAAAGTAATATTTTGACAAAAAAAAAAAAACATTACTATAAGTTGTTGCACATTTATATCGTTGCGCTCAATTCACGTTCAAAATAGGAAACATAATTATCTTCATTATTATTAATAGCAAAAGTATTAACAAATACAGATCTGTTTTAATAGGAACCATTTTCTCTCTGTTTTGATTTAATCGGAATTAAGAAATAAATTTAATTTCTACCCGAGTTTTTCGGATTAAATACGATCGATCAAAATTCTAAGAAAAACCATTATTTAAAAGTCCCACTCACATTATTTAAAACTCCCACCCACACATTTTCCAAATCACATTTAACCCTCAAATTTTTACAACTCATTAATTATACAAGGGTCGTTTGATAAATCCTTACATATTCCAAGAGATGGTACAGGCAACATCAAAAAAGGTTTGTTTTTAGTAAGCATCATGATTCACAATGCTGCTGTCTAAGTCTCAGTTACTCTTATTCGTGATCATGACGCTTTTCGCACCTCAAAAATTCTTCGTCATTACTTATCCTGCCGATGATACTATCCTCGCTTTTTTTGGAAAAGATTCAGAAGAAACAATCCTACAGTTTGATTTTTGCTGGATATTTTGAGCATAATGATGAATCTAGGTCTCACTGACGGTGTCAACTCGACGCAGCAGCAATCAAATTTTGATTTGGCAGCAATGGCTTTTGATTCAGCATCAAATTAACACTAACTTATGAATCAATGTCAAATTTGTTTCGGCTCCGTTTAACAGATGGAAGCACCCAATGGTAACAACAGTTTACTTAAATGATACCATCTGTGGACAAATACAAGTACTTTTTAAACCACCACCCTTACATCTCTTTTAGATCGATGCTAATTTATCTAGAATTCCCCGAAATTATAACTTCGAATCATTTAGAAATATTTTCGTTCGAAATCTGAATTTTATATCCTTGGTGTTAAAAGTGAAATGTACCTTTTGAAGTAGATAAAAATTAAACGAAATTCGAGCACATATAACTTTATTAATTTTATCAAAGGTCAATGAATGAGAATCAGTGGTCGCACACTGATGTGTGTAAGTTCGTTAGATTTTATATCTAATTATGTCTAGATTTCACGGGAAAGCCTCATAGAGTAATTTTTACAAAATGAAATGTAAAGCTCATACAAATTATGAGTCTAATATAATTTTTTAATATGGTTTATTGTATACTCTTTGTTGATTTTCAAGATAGCTTAGTGGCAGCGGTAGCCTTGTGGTAATGGTTTTCGTTCAGTCGCGGGTTCGATCCTTGGCTGCCAAAGACCCGCCATGTAGCCGGGGCTGATGCACGTTAAATCTATAGAGGCCAAAAGTCCTCCCGTTAGTGTGGTGGGGATGTTAAGAGAGGGGGTGCCAGCTCAGGTGTCGTCCTCGTCACTTGACCGAGGTTCAAAACTACGAGGTCCGTCACCAATAGCCCTCGTGTTGCTTCTGTGCGACGTTAATAAAAACTAAACTAAACTCAAGATAGCTTAAGACCATTCTTTTATTTTTTATGAACATACAGTATTTTTGTATAACTTTTTTTACTCAACAGATTTCTTTGGAAAAGTATCTTATAAAAACATAACTAGACGTTTTCACAATAATGTTAAATCGATCCTAATTGTTAAGTCTACTGAATTATATTTATTAATAATCATTGTCATTTATTTCATTAAGGCTCTTTTCCCGCATGATATTAATCAATAATTATATTAGGATACCGAATACTTTATTAAGGAAAAAAAATGTTATGTTTGAATAAGGCATTTAGAATTCTATACAAATATAACACAAATTGAACAGAATATAATATATATTGGATCATTTTTCTATCCGAAATTTTTTTTTTAGAAGACCGAAAATAACAAAGTTTTTTTTCTATTCCCTATTTTTTTGAAACCTGACCCTATTTTTGGTATTAAATTTTCGTTTTATATTAGAGGAACACAGATTTTTTTGCGTTAGCTAATGGCCATGTTAAAAGGAGCTTATCGGCTCTAGACAATGCAGTTGAAATATGAGTTGGTATAAATATAAAAATAATTGCACCAGACAAAAAAAAATGGCTGCAGTGTAGGAAATAATATTCTAAGAATAAATTTTAACTGTCGTTTTCTTTAAGCATAAAATTTTTTTATACGCTTTTTCGTATATCAAGTTTAATGAGATTCAGTCTATTATTTTTTTTCGGGAAAGTTCTCGATCAATTACTTTATAGGAAAATGTAAGATGACTCTTTTTCTAGGGAAGGAGGGGGCAGGGGGAACTTCAGCGCAATATTGAAATTTTCGAGAATTCAAAAGAAGTTGCTTTAAAATTTAATAAACTTCGAAAATAAATATAAGCATGTTTTGAAAATATAGCAAAAAAAAAAAAAAAAAAGCTGCATTATCTAAGTTATTTTTCATAGCTTGATTCAGTTTGATAATAAGCTAGCAAACATGTTTGATAAAAACCCTTATATAAATAAAGAAATCTTATTAAAAATCTTTTTCTTTTTAAAAAGTGGCATAAAATCTCTATCACTGAAAGGATAGATACTTTCATCAAAACATTCCTTTTTTTTTTTTTTTTTTGCTCATATAAAATGCTTTTACTCATAATAACGATGTTAACACTTATTTATAAATAACATCTTTTGTCAACACACAAAGTTTGCGGAAAACATTCCAATTAATGCTTATTTGAAAATAACACTTTTTATTTTTTTTATTTTTTTGAGTTACAGAAAGACAGTAAAGCATTAAATATTTATAGCTTGTTAACTCAAAGAAATTTCTTCTTGTTATTTGAATTCTCAGCTTAAAACAAAATACTGGGGGAAAAAGTCCAAACATTGTTTTACACAGTAATAAACAATATTTCAAAAATATTTTACAAGCAATAAAAAAAGCTTTCGAAATATAAGACATCGTGGTCGAATTATTCAAGTTGAAGCTCATAATTTTTTTTTTTTTTTTATGTTTATAAAGCAAAATTTAGCTGGAACATTTCTTTCTTTTTTTTTAATAGGTGGTTGCTGACAACATAATTGCTCTGTTTATGCATAATTAAACACGGTTTAATTCGGCGGAAAAGGACGGGATTTTTTTGCCTGTTTGAAAAAGACCAAAAAATACCTTTAAGAAAAAAAAAACAATGAAAGGAGTTTTTCGGGGTACAATTCTAGTTTACTTTCTTTTCCTGAGGAAAATCTATTTCTTCGTTTTTGCTCGTAAAAATCTTAAGGGGAGGGGGAATTCAAATAATTATGGAAATGATTCTAAAGAATTTCTCCGTGGAATTCATAAGAACTATTATTCCAATTAACAATTCGAATTAAATCATTGTTAATTAAGGTTTCCATCATTGTTTTTTTTCATAATAGCCAGATATTTCTGACAGAAAAAGAATTGTTTCAGAAAAGTGAATTAATGATGTATGCTTCTCTCTCTCTAAAAAAATAAGGTAAAACTTCATGCATATTTTTTCAATTCATACTGGAAATGAAATAGAATAAATGCAAATGAGAAAAAACACTAACATTAAATAAGAGATACATGGTTGATGAATTAACAAAAAAAAAATTCATTTTCAAAGCCATCTCTAATTCGTTCCTTTTTGTGTGTGTGTTTGAGTCACACCGTTTAAAAATGTCAATTTTCTTACTACAGGTTTTAATTATATGATTTCTAAACTAAATATACTAAAATATTAAAGAATTACAGTGGAGGCGATTTGAGAGAAGGGACGGCAATCCCCAATTATTGGGAAAAAATTTAATTTTTATTCCATTTATTATTTTTATTAATTTTTATTCCACTTAAAACTGAGAATTATAAACAAAACAGTTGTATACATCCTATTGTTTATTACCTTCTTAGCCACCCAAGGGGTTATTGTTTTAGATGGATCACTTTTGACGTACCAGATCACTTTTCAATTTTTTATCGTTTACTTCAATTTTAATTATATTTAGCTTAAATGTGTTCAATTCAATAATTTATCGTTTACTTTAATTTTAATTAAATTTAGCTGATATAATATTCAATTTAATAATTTATCGTTTGCTTTAAATACATGTAGCTGATATAATATTCAATTTAATAATTTATAGTTTGCTTTAATTTTAATTACATTTAGCTAAAATATATTCAAATTAATAATTTATCCTTTTCTTTAATTTTAATATCGGAAAAATTTACTATTGTCCATTTCTAGATATTCTATCGTTTACTTTAATTCTTATATTTAATTGAGTAATTTAATAATAATAATTATATGAAAGAAGCATATCTTGGGTGGCTAAATCTGTTCTTTGCATAGAACTTTTTTCTGCATTATTATCTTTCCTTTCGTTACTTTGAGGGGTCACAGTACATATGATTTGACGAAAATTGGTCACAAAATCAAAAAAGTATTTTTGCAGATCAAATTATTCCTTATACATTTTTCTATTATCTCACAAACTTTCAGAGCTTTACATTAAAAATATTATAAGATATGATAAGTTTTCTGTTTATTAGTATTCGTAATCTAACACTATTCATCTCCAAAAGACGAAACTTTGATTTTCTTGCCTATTTTAACAGTGCCAAGTTGTTTTGAAATGATGTGAAGAGATTGCATTTCATTCTCGATGGTTTTTTTTTTTTTTTAAATATATATATATCTGCCGATATATTCGGCACTCGTTCATTTGATTAATTTTTATTACATATTTTGACATTTTATTTAGTTTAGTCTTTTTTAAAACTAATCGTTTCTTTAAATTCTGTTTACTTTAATCATTTGCGTATATTGTAATGAAGCATTTTATAAGCTTATCATTCCTGGTACGAAGAAGAAAAATAATTCAAGTAAATTGAATATAGACAACATTATAGGTATAAAGAAAGAAAGAATACGGGAAAATAATGTTGTAATTTCGTGTAGAGAGTCGAAAAGCTGGCTGTCTGCGAAAAGAAAAATTTTCTAAGTTAAAGGAAGGAGAATTATGTATAGTTCTGAATTTTTTTAAACACTACAAACTGAGCTTTTTTAAACATGAAATATGAATCCAAAATTTTTGCAAATTGGATTCGTATGCTTTCTCTCTGTTTAGCATTTTATTGAAAAAAAAATTTAAGTTCTGAAAAGTTTAAATTATAAGTAACACACACAAAATAATAATAACTAAATTACTTTTATTTAGTACATTCTACACATACATTAATTTTATTGCATTTATATATCTTTGTATAGCAAATAAAAACTTAAAATAAACTTTTTCTCAGAACAAAAAAAAAAACCTGGATTCGCATTTGTTTTTTAAATGCTAAGGCTTTTTCTATTGTGCCAAATGTTTTGGTATTTTTTCTAGTTTTAATATGTATAACAAAAGTTGGTTTGCGTTTTTGAATCAAAGCGATAGTTAATTTTTAAAGAAATACTTTAATTTAGAATTAACATATTTTTAAGGAAATCATAATGAGTACTCACAAAAAAAAAAAACTGTTTTAAGAATTATAATCCTGTTAACCGAAAACCCATCATAACTCTTGTTGTACATAGTTTGAAGAATTTGTAAATCAAATTTTAAATGTGTAAGTCAGTTATTGTAGGAGGAGCAGCATTTTTTTAAAAAAAGGCTTACAAAATTTAAAGCGTTTTTCTTAAAAAAAAACTTGAATTGCTTGCTCCCTTCTAGGATATTTTGAGTATTATTTTGTTTTACGTACAACGTACAATTAGGTTAAAAGAAGAAATTCATAAAAAACATTAAACTAAAGATTTTTATTTTAATGGTACCCTCCGTGTCCCCTTGATTATTAAAAAAATTTACTTTGCAGAAACGTACATTAAATGCAATATCACGCATCGCGGCACAGTTATTATGCTCTTGTGAAAGCTCTTAGTAAAGCCTCACACTTAGAAATGGTAATTCGCGCAGCAGATGTAGCATTCGAGTATACGATGAGGAAGGGTACCTAACTGAAATGAATGTGCAAAATCTACTCAAGGCGACACATTGTTTTAAAACAGAAGATTAAGCGTATGACTCTGGGAAATTCACATTATGTATTTTTCTTCCTGTTATATAGTTAATTGTATTACTTTAAACACCTAATAAAATGTTATTTAACACAAGCAATCTATGAGAGTATTTTCCATTTTTCCTTGCATATTATGCTGTGTAATGCGGTATAAAACAAGGGCCTTGTAGAAACTCACTTATTTAATTTTGACAAATTATCACTTTTTTGGTATTTGTTTTAAACAGACCATACTTTTTTAGTGAAATTATTATTGTTGATTTTGATGTCTCAAAATACTTCAATTTAATTGTAATACATGCATAATATTGTTCCTGTGATGAAAGCTGTACTGTATAGCATGAATGAAAATTTCGAAAATACAAGCAGTTATGAGCTAGTAATGAAATGAACCCACAGTAAAGTTGGTATAAATTGTCAACTTTACTTCTCTGGTTAAATCACTCAGAAAGCGTCAAAAACTTACCATTTTGCAGCTAAGTTTTTAAATTGTGTGTGTATTTACTGCCTCTTATGCGCTCCTAACCTCCCCTTATTTTAAATGGGTTTTCTTTCCCTCGCATTGTAACTGTGTGTGGGTCAAAACTTAAAAGCTTTTTTTCATATTTTAAAGCACTCGATCGAACTGTAATTTTCTATACATGATTGTTTTGGATGATAATACGATAATTTATTCATAATTAATAAAAAATTAATTATAACTAAATATTTAAAGAACTAAATTTTACCTGAAGTTTCTCGCCAAGTCGCCAAACGGTCACCAAATCCATCGCCAAGGTGAAGGGGTCAATGCTTAAACTCTCTTTAGTCTCTGAATTCACGTTTTCCTTTATAAGAGAAACATTGCAGAGAAGCATCAACTCATGTTCGTAACACTGCTCCCCATCTTCAAGACAGGTGAATTTTCCTGAAATTGAATGTGACTGGCAGGTGAATGTTACTTAAAATTTAAGGAAAACAATTATGTCATGCAAAGTGTGAAATTTGAAAGAAAACCCATATTTAAAAACCTCGATTTTTATTGATGTTTTATTTGTTGTCAATAATTTTTTTTTGCATTTACCTACTTCTAATTTCCAATCTCCGCTATTACACGCAAAATCAAGGAAAAGCTTTATATAGAAAAGTTTAACACATGCCACGTACGACCCTTTATGTTAATATAAACTTAATATTACAATATACACGATATATAATAATCATCATCTTAAGAAAGATTACGGCTTAAGCTACACGTTAATTGTTTCAAAATATTGATAATGAGACACACGTTTTCAATGTCATATATTCCAATAACAAGATCAATAGAAACAAATTGATAACAGTAGAATTTGTTTTCTTTTATTTCTATGGACTAACGAAACATTTACTTTTTATTAGAAGGGGAGCACAACTATCTGTTGGTACAATCGTGTATTTGGGTTCAATTCTTCTTAAAACATTGGTAAGAAACAAGGGTGAGTAAATAGCAGCCCTCTAAGAGTTGTTTTTGTGGCCCGCGAAGACAATCAGAGAAATCCACCTTGAACTGAGATTTCCTTTCCGTGCGTAAAATCATCCAAAGCAAAACTAGGTCTATTTGCGAGACAAGCAGGAGAAGGTGATTAGTATTATTTCCCTGTATTAAGAAAACAGAAAGTACACGAAAATGTAGGGATCAATTGTAGAGTTTGGAGAACGAGGTCACACATGAAGATTTCAGGGCTTACCGAAAATTGAAGCTTAATTCTCTGATGGGATAAGAGTCAGAAGTGATGGGATAAGAGAGCAAATTGAAATTCAATTCGCTCTCTTATTCCATCACTTCTGACAACGTCACAGCACCTGAGGAGCTGCAGGTTGAATTTTGTAACATGCAATCAGATCACACAGGAAAGAAATGTTTAATGCTGTGACATTAATTGAATTTTGTAAATCATTTTCTGCCGAAAAATTTCCATATATGACGAAATTTACTGAAAAGATGTTCTCTATATTTGGATCTACATATGTTTGAGAGCAAAGTATGCCTTGCTTGAAGATCAACAGAAGTAAACATAGATGCTCTTTGACAGACATTAACTTGCAGGTTGTGATGAGAATCTCAGCAAGCAATCTCACTAAATAAAAAAATATCTAAATAAATAAATAATTGTAGAAAAGTGCGAGAGAGAGAGAGAGTGCACTTATATATATATATATATATATAATAAATTTTAAATGCATAAATTTTAATTGGATAGTTTTATTTGGATAATTAATAATTGGATAATTTAATAGATGGTTTTTGCTTAAAAAAATTTTAATTGGAAGGATTTTAGGTGAAGAATATATTTTATTAGTTTGGAAAACAATTGTTTTTGAAAATAATTAGTAATTGAGATATCTCGCCATTCAATTTTTCTTCTTTGTTTATTGTTTCTTTTCTTTAAATTACAATTGAATTTTGGAGTAATCCAATTTTACCCAACAAGATGCATTGGGGGAGGGTTGGTACCATAGAATTAGTTTAACCCCACAATTCAGTCCCCAGTCTGAATATGCATGTTTTGTTTTGTTGGGTATTCGAATTATTCTTTGGTTCAAATTAGTTTCAAATTTGATTCAATTTTATTCATCTCTTAGTTTCAAATTTGATTCAATTTCAACTTTTTTACTTAGTTCTATAAATGGTTTTTTTTGTTGATTTTGGATTTTAATTGTTCTCCTACTTTTATGTTTTTTAATGATAAATTCATTGCTTTATCTTATACATACATATTATATATATATATATATATATATATATATATATATATATATATATATATATATATATATATATATATATATATATCATCTTCAAACTGATTTTAAAATTAAATATTCTTCCAACTACAGATTAAAAGAAATTGGTACAAAAAAGAAACTGAATAAAATTTCCACTATTATATTTAATTCACATTTAGTGATTTTTATGGTACAATTCAAACCTTTTCTGAAATGCAAAGTTAACAAATGAATGCACTCATTTTAAAAGATGCGGTCTGCTAACCTTCGCTTTCACAAAGGGGCCCCCGAGCCAAAACAATTAATTACCCACCCCTGGTGCAAAACAAACAACACTGGTTCTTGTACGTTAAGGCGAAGGTGTATCAATTGTTGATTTCCTTTGCCATTATACCGTCCTAACTCCTCATAGTAACTATTAAAGTTAAATTTAACTTAATACTATAAAGTTACATAAAAGGAACTTCAACTTTCAAAAGTTAATAAAATTAAATTTTCCGAATTAATAGTTAATATGGAAATAGAGCTCAGAACTTCATAATTTGTACTCGAGATTCAGCCAGCGACCTAAATTACTAGCTGAACTAAAAGCTTGTGTTCTGAATGGCCAAGCAGTTAAGATGGTGCTGCTGTTATATTTAATTTCATAAAGCCCTAATTTCTTCAAACTGGGTTCTAAACGCACTGAAATATTTCGCCTGTAATGCATCTAAGTCTTCACCATACCTCTTAAAAAATTAATTTCCTTTTCTAAAATTCTCTAAGCTTTTTGCATTAAATGAAAAAAAAAATTCCTTTAATTTTAAATTGTTTTTATGCACCTAAATGTGCTTTTGCTATATTTTTTTGAAAATTATTTCTCCTTCCAATTAATTAGTTCTGGACGAGGCTTAAGTTTGCTTGTGCTCTTTTTAACCGTGTTGTTCTGCTGCAAGGTTAAGGACTCTGGGGAGCCATGCATCTCGAAATTCTGTAAGAGTGTCATAAATGTGGAGAGATATTGCCCCAATCTACATGAAAAACGTAAAAATTATGCAAAAAAAAATCTGAGGCTCTTATGACTAACACACCTTGGTTCGTTAAGAATAGTGTCATCTATAAAAACACCCCAAAGCTAAATTAATTGAAAGTTTCCCGACAAAATTATCTCGAAATCTTTTTAACTCGATAGAAAACCTCCAACAATTCTATTATTAAAGCTCTCACTCAAACACCTTTTATTTATTCACACATTAAGTATAGCTATGCAACAAAGTGACAAAGTTGTCACTACCTCTGAAGCTCCCATACAATATTATTAAAATTAATTAAAGCTCTAAATTAAATGCTTCCTTATTAAAAGTCTCTAATAGCATTCGGTTAGTCATATGATTTGCTTTAGGGTTCTTGATTTTTTTCACACTGCAGCTGAGTATATTATTGTATTTTTTCCCTCTTGATTTATGTTTTTTTGACATTTACACTCACTGTTTTTTGGTATTTTCTTCTAATTATTTTCTTTTCAAACTTGTATCTGACAGTACTGAGAAAAAAACATTTATTCTCTGGAGCTCGTCAATCATTTAATTTACGAATAAAAAAGAAATTAAACAGCAAAATGGTTTATGCCTTTTCAGTCCTCATAAAGTTAAATTAAATTTAAAATTTACAAAATTTGTTTAAATGACTTACTGCACTCAGTTGGTTGCATGACTTTCTTCTATCGTCCCTTTGGAGTGTTAGCTTTTTAGTAGCATTTTTTCTTGTTGGTTTGTCCTTATTTTTATTATTTGACAATTGGCACTATACTGACCTTTTTTGAATGGTTGTCCAACCCTTTTTCATTCAGCTACGGGTTCCTACATTTTGATCGCAAGCAGTAATTCTTCGGCACTCGTTGCGGATCTAATTTTATTAATGAGAAGCGATAAAATGTCTCTTTTGCAGATGACTAATTATCACAATTATGAAAACACTTTTCAACACCAAATTGTATGGCTTTCAACTTATATTTTAATAATAATAATACTATGTATACATATATAAATTGAATTTGGCTTTGCTAATTTTATTTTAGCGTCTGATAATTTTTTTAAAAATATTTATTCGGGTTATAAAAGGCCTTAATTATTCGTAACGACCTCATTCGACGATGAAAATTTCGAGTCGTTCTATTGGGTAGCCATCATCTTCCCAATTATGTCAGCAATTCAAAATGAATATTATTTATCCTAAAGTAAGTGTACTTCCGAGGTCTAGACTCGCCAGGAGCAACTGCTGTCAAGAAAAGAAATACCATCTCCAAATTCCTAATACATTTTTATTTTCAGAAGCAAAACATTCTTTAGTTTAAAAACGTTGCCAATGTTAAGAGCAAAAAGGAATAAAAACAAACGATTCTATAATAGGAAATAAATTATTAAATTAAATATTAAAATAAGAGCAAGCGATGAATTATATTAATATAAACAATAATATTGTGTCCAGACATTAAAACAAAAGCAGACGATAAAATAAATTAAATATATTTTAGCCTTATATTGACTTTATAATCATAATGTAGTATAAGGTCAATCTTTCTAATCTAGCATCATATATCTTTGATTTTATGACCATGCATTTTTGTTGACTCCATTTTTCTCAAAACAACAACCCTTATGTGCACTGAAAAATTTAATTTAAAATTGTCTCAACCCCCTGCAGAATATGTAAGCTCTTGATTAATAGGATTAAGAACACGAATGAAAATAATCGAAGTCGAATGAGCTTATTTAGATTGGACCTTTAATACAAATCTGACTTCAAATTTTTTTTTTGACTGATGTTCTGATTTTTCAAATAATTGAGGAAGCACCATCTGAGTTTATCTATAATGAAAGTTAATTAGAGATCGGAGTAAAATCATTTTAATTCTAAGTGTCTCTTAGAATTTCGATGTACATGGTGCAAAAATGAAATGAGGTTTCAGTATATTAAAATTGAACAAATAAATCAATAAATATTATTCTTAAAATTCAAGACATAATTTGATCGTATACATTTTTAAGTAGTCAAATTAACCAATAAATTTACTTCATTTCTTTAAATTTCATCAAATTTTTGCTTGTTACTTAACTTTCTTCTTGGTCTCTACACATTGATGATTTTCTATGGAAAGCAAAGTTAAGTCACATACATGTTCTTGTGGCACATACATGTTTCTTGTGACACAGTGGACTTCAAATATTTGTATTATTTTTTAACCTTTGAAATGTGGGAGTTGTGATTGCAATAAACGTTGTCGTAATGATCAATAAAATTCTCAAGGCTATATAACTGATGCAATACATTTCCTGTTCGGTGATTTCTTTTAAAAGAACTATTCTTGTTTAAAATAAGTTCTTACAAAAATTCTATTCAAATGGTACATTCCACTGGCGATTAAACAATGAAACTAACGCTGCTACAGAAGAAGTACGTAAGCTCCAAACACCAGCGAATCGACAGCTGTTTAGCGCGAAGCCTTCTCTTTCGAATGTAGTGCCTTTCTTTTCTGTAAACAAATTGGTATACCTGTAGCCTTTGTTCGCATTAGAGTTATTTTTTTTTGGTTTCGTCGGAACAATGATAAGTAAGCAACGAATTGAGAAATTTCACCTGAAACTTGGAAAAACATATCATTTATTGAAACTTATCATTTATTGATTTATTGAAACAGAAACTTATCATTTATTGAAAGAAGAGTATGGCAATGAATGCTTATCGCGTGCACTTGCGTTTGAGTGGTTTAAGTATTTTCAGAATGGCCGAGGAGACGTTGAAGATATTTACACCCGGGTCGCTCTTCAACATCAAAAAAGGATGACAGTATCGAAAAAATTGGCAATCTGGTACGATCTGACCGTCGGTTAAATGTTCGTGCGATTGCTGAGACTGTAGGAATTGACAAAAAATCCGCATGGCAAATTTTTCCACCAAGACAATGCGCCGGCTCATTTCGCATTGTGTGTCAAGAGGTTGCTAGTCCAAGTGCAGCATCCTAGAGTTGGACCATCTTCCTTATTAGCCGGATCTTGCGCTATGCGACTTCTATCTGTTTTCCAAGGTGAAATCTACATTGAAAGGAACAAAATACGAGTCCGTTGAAGATGTAAAAAAGAAAGCGGCAGGCGCCCTGAAGGAGCTGACAGAAGAATTCCAGCACTGTTTCGAACAGTGGCATATTCTCACGGAGCATTGTAAGGATAGAGGAAGGGTGAATATTGTAGGTGATAATAAGCACATATGTATGAATAAAAAATAAAAGACGTTTTACAACGTCTCTCAGTCTCGTTATTTAATAATCACACCTCGTTCATATAAAAAACACTAGTAGCTCTTTTTTTCTGTATAGCAATAATTCTTCACTGTCATAATTTAGTACTACAAAAAAAAAAAACTATACATTTTTTTTTAAATTTTGTCATTGGCTATTTATATATCATTAATTTAAAAAGCTAATTACATCTCAAATAAATAGGCATCTAAGGACTTGCGCAAACGTTTGGAACTCGTGCTTACTTGTAATGTCGTCTACCCTGCCTGGAAAGCATTACCGACCTAGCATTCCGAACAGCATTTCCAGGATTCCGAGCCGTTGAAATGTTCCCTACCCATCCGAGAAGTTTGTCAGCTTGGTGCTAAGACACCTGCATGTATACATTTCAATAATTCGATTGCACTACATCGGAAATTTATGTATGTATTCTAATCAGATGATCGTTGTGTGATGAGTACTACGAGATGAAGATAACTGGCAATTTAGTTTACTTCGTGGGAAGTCATACGGAAAAGGATAATTGCCTTTCTTGCTCCAAATTCCTCATAAATCAATCGATCGACCAATCAAGTCATAGAAAAATATAATAAATTACAGTCGCTCGTTTTCGATTTCTCTCAAATACTGAAATTTACCAATCAATCATCGTAAATTTGAGAATCCTCGTTTGATAATTACATATCTTTGATTATCTTATTTACTTTATCTCATATATCTTACATCTCAAACTAGTTTATAATGCAAACACAATCCTGGAATGTTTGAGTCTTGATTCCAAAGACCCTTCTTGAAGAGGGGGTGATTCATGTTAAATCTGCTAATCGCAACATCTTTATTAATGACAGTTAATCTGGCTTGGCTGGCTTAATCGTTTGGTTAAACTGTAATAAAGACATAAAAAGGAAGAAAAATATTTTAAGAAATGGTTGAAAAGGAAGGTCACAAATGGAGATGGATCGCTAGGGTATCCAAGGGGGGAGTTTCATCCGTCTTTATCAAAGGCATTAAACCCCATGAGAAAGAAGAATATTTCTAGGGATCGTAATTCTTATATTTACCTACGGAAGGTAAGCCTCCAAGAGGAATATCATTTATGAACTAGCCACGAAGGATAAAAAACTTCTTGCCAATTTTAGGTGTTCAAATCCTTAATTTGAGAATTTCTTTTTTGCAAAAAAAAAAAAAAAAAGTGTTCGTTACGAAAGAACATAGTAATTCTCAGCGGGTCTAAAGGCTTTCAGGTATTTCACAGCCTTTTCTGTTCTAGACAGGTGTGCAAAAGTTAAGGATGAAGTCGAAAAAATTGCATATCAGATGAACGAAAAAGCATAGCAGACTGAAAGACCAATCAAGAGGTTAACTAGGGAGAGGTACGGTAGCACATGCACAGATATGCAATTAGACGTAATGCGGGAGTGTCGGAGAGGGATAAAGCACGCAGGTGGTGTTAAGCTCAGCATTTCTAGGAAAGCGATTGCACGGCCTACATCAGTTTAAGCGACGTCGAGTTGCTGCTTTAGTGTGAAATTTCGAGCAATCTGTTAGACGACATCTGGATGATTTTACCCGAGGTCGAATCATTGGAAAGATAGAGGAAAGTCAAAGTGTGACAAGTGTGGTTACGGAGTTTTTGGATTGCTCACAGATTCGCTTCACGACTTTGGAGAGAATTTTAAACTACAGGAACAGACGTTCAATGGTTCTGCAGTGATTGTCCACAAGCAAACACGCCAGCGGATGATCGGTATATCACCCTACAGGTCAGGAGGAACAGGCGGCAGATAGAGGGAGAAATCGCTATACACACGGCACGGGCGATTATATTTATATTTTATATTTCTGTATGATTCTGTCTTTTTTTTTTTTTTTTGATTTTCGATTTTTTTTTTTTTTAAATTTTGAATTTTCCAATTTTTTTATTTTTTTTAATTTTAGCAGTCCATTTTTTTTTTTTTTTTTGCTGAAATGGGTGCGATGAGCAACTTTTTTTTCCCCTTCGAGAAACGGGATGATAGGCAAAAACAGTTTGGGAACCTATGTTTTAAACATTACAATAATAACGCCAAAAAATTTTAAATCGATTATAATACTTGCTAACAGAAAATATATAACGCACAGCTCGCCACCTAATGAAAACTCAATAATAAGAGAAGTATGATTGTTTCTTTCTGATTAAAGTCGCTATAGCAGCAACTCAAGGCTACTGGTGATGTTTGTTTATTTGGTTTTAATTAACGTCGTACTTGAAGCAACAAAGACTATTTGCGATAGACCACGTAATTTTGAACCTTGGTCAAGTGACGAGGATGACACTTGAGCTGCTCCCTCTCTTAACTTCCACACCACACCAACGGGAGGACTTTGGGCCCCGACAGATTTAACGTGCATCAGCAGGCTACACGGAGGGTCTTTAGTGGCATCAGGCTCGATCCTACGACTCGTCGAAAACCGCCGGCCTCGAGTCCTTTGTCTTTCCCACTAGGTACCGCGGCCACTACTGGTGATGGGCTTCGTAATTGTGAACCAAGGTCAGGTGATGAAATTAATACCCTACTCTTCACAGCCACAACAATATAAGGATTTTGAGCCCGACAGATTTAAGAAGGGTTAGCCTATCTATATGATGGATCTCTACTAGAAACTGAATTCGAACACGTAGCTCGACTAAAACGTCACCGGTTTTGATCTGGATATCAAGACCATTTGGTTGCCGCAGCCATTCATTGTGGGGCTTACTTTCTTTCGATAAGAACGAGAAGTGGGGTCTATTTCTAATAGTCTTTTTCCTCTCCGAGGGTTTACTATCTTTCGTAAATGTGGGTGACGCTCTCAGGGACACCTTAGCGATCCATCTCAATGTTCGATCCTCTTTCTGGTCAAACATTTCCCCTCTTTTTTCTTCCGTGTTTCACACGTTTAGAGCACAGTTACTTATGGTTTGTTACAACATAGCAAGAGCCGCTGGTTCTTGCGCCATAAATCTCACAATTTTTACTCACTCACTGCGGTTGTTGTCACGAGCTCCTAGTCAGTGTTCTTTTCTTGGATTAGAACCCTGATACCACTACTGTGAGACCCGCCGTGTAGTGGGGCTGATTCACCTTAAATATGTCGAGGCTTTAAATCTTCCCGTTGGCGTGGTACGGAAGTTTGGAGAGCGAGTTGAACAGCTCAAGTCCTCGTCATTTAATAGAGGTTTAAAATTAATGCCAATGGCATCGAGTTGCTTCTAAGAGCAACTATTGTGAATTTTTTACTTGATTATTAAACAATCAAACAATTAATTCACTCACACACTTTTTAATATCGCACTAAGAAGCAACACTGTGGCGAAGCACTTCTTCTACCCGACTCTTGTGTCATAACTGTGTCAAATACAACTAACTCCAAAAGTCAATAAACTTCTCAAGGACACATCAATCAAATCTCACACTACTATTTATTTATCAATTTCTGTAATATAATGTCTATTGAATATTCGCTCTCTTTGGGGGGCCCTTGGATTAATCTACCTATTGAAATATTATAAATTCCCACTATTACCAAAACCTTTCCAGTCTAAGTTACTTTTCCTTACTAAATCTTCAGCGATAGTAACCATAGCAACAACTCTTGATATCATCAATCTCTTATGAACAATACACTCACAGCGTCCTCTCCTCTATCCTCGAAATTTCCCTTTGCTTATATACCGTCATATCTATCTCACTTCACTTTATTTCCACCTGCCTCTAATTAGCATAATCAAGTTTCATTTTGGTTTGGAAGAAATCGTTATTTCCTGCAATCAATCTCAATTAAAGTCCCCAAGGTTAGTGAAGAGAAAATCGCGAATAGCGACGTTAATAAACAAATACAAGACAGCTTTCAAATCGTACTGAAAGTTTTTAGTGCTCAATTTGAATTTGATTCTTGATTTAATGTTTGGTTTATTTTTAGATTAAGAACTAAACGAGCATGAATAATAAACAAAATAAACACAGTTATTTGTTATGAACTTGACAAAGATAAAAACAATTGTGCTCTTCCCTGTAAATTTTGTGCCTCCTCCTGTCGAATTTTTGTGGCTGACGGCGATTGCGCATTAGAATTGGGGAGGGGGAGAGAGGCAGACAGACAAATTTATAGACAACAAAAAATAACGGAGAGGGGAATATAAAGGGGTGGAGGAATTCACACAAGCACACTCACACAATTAAAAAATTTAACCTCAAAATGTTAAGCTTTTGACGCTCTCGGAGAAAATTTCTACGTAAGGTAAAGAGCGAAGTCATGCTTCACAGTTGTCAATGAAACGGAGACTCAAATTCGAAATGGACAGATAAGTAATAATTGACAGTACCAGAATTCTCTGTGATTCAATTTTAATATTAGTCATGTTTTTTTTAAGTGCAATAGGTTTTTTTTTTTTTGAAACTTTGTTTATACTATACTATTCAACTTTCGTTATTGATATTCGAATGTTATACATATATTACAACTAAACCAAAACATTTTGAGAAATTAAAAAAAATATTTACGATAATTTCATTAAGAAAAAGTACGGCTCGTTTAAATTAACCACACACACAAGGAAAATAATAATAAAACTAAAATCGAAAGTTCTACGCAAAGTAAACGATGGGATATCGAGAAATGAAAAATAGTAAATTTTTCCGATGTTAAAATTAAAGGAAATGATAAATTATTAATTTGAATATATTTTAGCTAAATGTAGTTAAAATTAAAGCGAACTATAAATTATTAAACTGAATATATTTAAGCTAGATGTAATTAGAATTAAAGGAAATGATAAATTGTTAAATTGAATATATTTAAGCTAAATGTAATTAAAATTCAAGCAAACGATAAAAAATCGAAAAGTGATCTGGGGCTCCAAAATTGATCCAACTAAAACAATAGCCCCTTGGGTGGCTAAGAAGGTAATAAACAACAGGGTTGATACAAATGTTTGCCCCTTGGGTGGCCAATAATGACAATAATAATTTGAGAAAATCCAACTTGTAAGTGCTGTGAGGCTTTACAAAACGGTTAGCCACAACGTACGAATCCAACAACCGTGCTACGGTGCGAGGCTTTGCATTTTGTGCATATTTCTTCGAAGTATTTAAGTAACTAAAGAAATGAAAGGGAAGGTAATTAAAAGTGTGATAAAGCCATAGGATTCATACAAATATTTTTTTAATATTTAGTTATTTTAGGGTGCTAAATGAAATAAAAATTTAATTTGTTCTCCAAAAAATAGCGGGGAGGGGGGGGGAAGTAGCTGCCGTTCTAATCCTCGCCACTGTTGTACAGAACAAAAGTTTCGCCTAAGCGGGTTTAGGAATTTAATTCGCATCAGTCCTCTCGCATTTTGTCTCTTTACATTCGTGTTCAAATCTCTCCCCGCCCCCCGTCACAGGCACTTACCTGCAACTTGAGTCTTAAGCTTTGGAAGTCGCTTTTATTCGATCCGGAAGTATTTGGCGCCATTCAAAAGAATCCGTCAGAAAACTGTCCACTTTAAACTCGTAATACTATACAACAATATTACACGATTATCATAATTATATTTAACTTCAAGAAATGAAGAAATATATATAATTAATTTCATTGAACATAAATAAACTATTAATATAATGATTATTATTAAAATTTAATGAACTGTAGATCGGCCAACACGAGAAGAGCTTTGACTTTGCCCATGTTAAGTGGTGCACGACTTTTTTGCTGTCTCATTTTCGACATGTTTAGTTGACTGATTGATTGGTTATGTTGGAAATAAATTATTTGGATACCGCCAGGAGGCGCCTTGTCTCGTCTAAGTGAGAGCGCACGGGCTCATGGGTAAATATTTCAGAGTACATTTAGTACTTGTCAGCGTTAAGTGGGCTTTCCTTGTTTTGATGTAATTTATTCTGACTGCTGGAGCGGGTTAATTAAAGTATGGCCTGTTTGGAAGCCTTGTATATTTTGTAAATAGTGTAAATATTTGCTTACGTATAATTGGCACGTAGATTATAAATAAATGTAGTAGAAAAGTATCGCTCTCTCTCTCTCCTTTGATGGATTATTGTTCTTTAACAACAGGTTATAAACGTCGCACTTAGAAGCAACACGAGGGCTATCAGAGATAGACATTGGTGAAGTGACGATGAATATACCTGAGTTGGAACCTCCGTCTCCAAACTTCCACATCAAGACTTGACAGATTTAACGTGTCGATAAGTTTGGAATAAAACATCGATTTGATAGATTGCCACATTGCATAGTTAAGTACGTCCCCCCTCTTACAAAAAGCCATAAAAATAAGAATAAGCGTTCCGTTTCTTTTTGAAAATCAGATAAATAAAAATTAACTTCATCGCTTATAATTGCTCTTCGTTTCTTCTTATGATGAAAGGAATTCGTTTACCGAGGAGGTGGAGCCTGGGCTCCTCTCATTCTGATTGAGGCATGTACTAAATTTGTTTAAATATTACTGTTGCACATCTCTTATGAATGGATTAATACGCTACATTTATCATATTTGTAATCAGAACTGTTTAAAATTTATGAATAACTGATTCTATTACTAAGGTATATATATTACGCAAAAAATTAAATGAAAACACTGTAATAAATTTCAACCTTTTTTAATGAAGAAAAAATAACGTGTTCAGTAAATATTTAATTTTATAGAAATATGTCTCTTCAGTATACTTAAATATGTCTCTTCAGTATATTTAAATATGTCTCTTCAGTATTCAGTAAAAAGAGGATATACTATTCTTTTTTTTTTTTACCCAATATTGTGTTATTTTTAATAACCCCTTCCCGGGGTTGCCATCTGAGGGTTGCGGCGAATGCTATGCACCAGAGCCCTCCCCCCCCATCATATTCAAGAATTAAAATAATGTTTTATTGTACAGGAAAACTTGACTATTCCTTTCGTTGTCAGTTTGACGTAAAGTTCATTTTATCGAAAACATTGTTTTAGTAGATATCTATGAATTTTGACAATCTATATATACACTCTCTCTCTCTCAAACTGATTCTTGATGATGCGATAACCATTCGCATCATCAAGAATTCCATTCGCATCATTCAAGTTTTTAATATTTGATTCGGGGAACTGAACATTTTAGTCAAGCATATATGCAAAACGCTGAAATGCACTTGCTAAATTAAGTATCGAAAAAGAAATTTCAAATATCGTAATTTTTCTGATGTAATTAATTCATTATCAAAAACAAAATTCCGCATTAAATAAACATGCTTTAGAAAAAAATGTTTGATTTATACTTTTTGTTTTTTTATTTTACCAAAAATTTAGGGCCCCAAACGGTTCCTTGCATCTAGGCCCCTTTATAGAGAAGGCCGACTCTGCCCCACCAAAATACAAAATTAGCCTAAACATTTTACAATATCCAGATATTCTGAGCCTCTGCCCATCTCCTCTTTCTCTAACTATTCGATTTTATTAAAAAATAGCAATAGTACCAACTTTAGATTTTCTTATCTTTCTTTCCTTCTTTTCTTTTCCTTTCCTTTTTTTTTTTTTTTTTTTTTTTTGTAATTCAACTAGTAACATTTCTGTGATATTCCGCTGATAATTGTGGCAGAAAATATTTAAAACGAAAAACATTTTTGTATGTGACAAGCATGAAAAGCAAAACTAATGTAATTAAAATTTAGAATCAAGAAATTAAATCAGTGAGTTTTTAAAATAATCTACTCGTATAAATTTAACTCAGTTTTAAAATAAATATATAAAATAAGTTCAATACTTAAACAAACTCGTGCGAACGTTTGAAATGCGTGATCGAGGATGAAAAGTAAAAAAAAATAGATTTAATATATTACGAAATTACAAAACATTCTCCTCTTTCTCTTTTAATCAATCAATGATTTTTTTTTTTTCATAATTAAATTTTTTCATTACTTTGTGTCATAAATTTTTTCGTATTCTCTCTCTCTATGATAATTCATTAGCAAGCGTGTATATATATATATATATATATTAGGGTTTTTTTTGTGTCTTATTCTCATTTTTGTGTTTTGGAACACACTTTATTTTCAGTTTACATTTTTTAAAACATATAAACTGAACAAAAGCAAAGTGCTTTTAATTTATAACAAATGTAGTAAAAAACAAAATAGATTTTTTAAAGCATTTCGAAAGTTTTAAAATTTCGAAAGTCAATACAAAATTATTTGCGATGTAAATAACAAATAAAGTCTTAGAAATTATTACTTTGTACATAATTCAAAATTTGTTTGGTAAACAACAGCCGATAATACATTTAAATAAACAACAATTAAATTACCGCAATGTTTATATAACGCAAGGTTTACTATCGAAAAATCACGCCTAAGTACGTAAACTGAAACCGAACACCCTTAAGAAAATATACACAGTTATCCCCCTCTTTATCTTACATATCCTATTTACCTGAGAACCACTTTTGATAACCCTACCAAGAATTCGTTCACACCTGGATTTGCTGAAAAGTCACGGCAGCAAGGAGTAAAAGAAAAAAGAAAAAGTAAAATAGCGCTAAAACCTGCTTAGACATGAGTAAATTAGTATAACCGCGTCCAAAACCGGCGCCTATGCTGACTACAAGACGCCAGAGAACAGAGGGGTGGCAAAAACTAGGCGAAAATACTGAAGTCCCACACACACGTTAGTCGGATTTTAAATTTATGATCATTTGGCGACATTCCACAGCGAAAAAGTCGCCAGGGGTATTATCTGCACAAGCGCTGGCAACCTTTTCCAACCCAGTCGGCTTTAAGACCGAGCCGTGTATGGAGGTGGAATAGGAGTGACCAAGATCAGCAGAGAGGTCATACCAATATTTACTGGATTGATATCAATCATAGCAGTGGATTTACGTCTCATATCGCGTTACATTTTGATGTGTTTGGTTGTGTGAACTCTTGGGATATCGTTTGTGTGAACATGGCTCGTTTTTCTCTTGTAGTGTGTTTTGTGTATGGATTGATGGTGTTATGTATTGCTGCAGCTGATGCTAGAGCAACTGAAAACATTTCCGAAAGTGTTACAGATCAAAATGATCTTTTAGCTAATAATTCTTGTGAAGATGTTCGGCAAGTGTATGTGGAAAAAAATATAGGCACGGAAAAGGATACGAGTGATATGACACATGAAGGTAAGCATGTTTTTTAATGTTTATTGAATTTTACGTTCAATCACTGTCTTGTTATAATTAAATAAAAGGTTTTTGTTATACACGTGCGTTTCACCAATGTTTATTATTACAGGTGTCAGTTTTTATTACAGACGTACGTATCAAATTAAATTTGAGTAGTTTTGAGAGGAACAGATTAAGAGAAAAATAAAATTTATTTATATTAATGAATAAAAAACAACTTTTAATTATTTAAGTAAGTTAATATAGTGGGCCATAACGTCCACACTTTTTGTTTTGGGAGTGAATACATATTCCATATTTCTTTCTGTAGAATGCTTGAAAATCAAATAGTGGTATGTTATCAATAGTTTTGAAAACAAATGTAGTTGTTGCATGCTTTTTACTGTGTTATCTTATCCAAAAGGAAAATTAAGAAGGAAAACAAATGGCACCACAACTTTTTTTTGTTTGGTACAGTCTGATATATTGTGAAATGATTAGAAACTACTGACCTTATTTAAATCAAGCATTTTTCTGTCTCTAAGATATTGAGAATGCTCATTATAAATTTATAAATTGAATAAATTTATTTTCCGATAATGATTGTATTTAATATGATAATTTATTTTAAAGTGGTTTTTTATTCTTAAATTATTATAATAGTAGTTATTCCTGAAAATAAAATTCAGCTTAAAACCGTAACTAGCAGTGACTGACTTTCTTACTGTTAACCATTGTGATCAGTGTGAAGGATTTAAAACTGAATGCTTCATGACTTTTTAATGTGAAGGAATTAAAACTAAGCACTAGCATCTATTGAATATTTTTCAAAAATCGTATTTTTCAGCATAGTACTCTTAGCACTATTAAGATATAATAATAAACTTCCATTGAAAGAAGCACATGAATACAGATGAAATAAAAAGCTAAAAATCTTGATCATAAAAAATTTGATTTATGATGAAATTATTATGTAAAGTATTCTCTCTTTTTTTTTGCAAATACACATATGGTATATCTTTTTATAAAATAATTGTAAAAATTAAAATTTATAAGCTGCATTAAGATGGGGGATATATTTTTTTATTATAAACTGTAAAAATTTCTTTTGTATGTAAACTATGCAAAAAAAAAAAAAAAAGATAAATGTTATTATGGGTTAACCATTAGAAAGATCCTTTTAGTTCTTCATTTACAAATTAATTTATGGAATTGTTTTTTTTTTTTGTACTAAAGTACTTAGGGAGAAAAAATTCGCTTAATTAGTGGTTGCATCTGTTTTGTAAATATTTTTGAAAGCAAAAGTTGTTCTGGATTTTATGCACACAAGTGTTTTTAAAAATGTTTCAGACATAAATTAAATACTGAGATGTTGTTACTATTCTAAATATGATTGCTTTGTAAGAAATTTGTAGAATAATCAAAAATACAAAATACTAGACAACTTGTGCATTCATTTTCTGGATTTTAATCACTTCAGGTGAATTATATTTTCTAAGATTATTTTGTTAAAAAAAATTTTTTTTAGCTTGATATGTTTTGTTATATTGTTTATGACAATCTTATGGATGAAAAATATAAATCTCGCTTTGTAATGTTACATTTTTTAAAATACAATTTATTGATTTCTGTCATTAATGTATGTTAGTATATGTTTATAAGTTCAGATAATTGTATTAAATTGTACAATTTTATTTTAGATGATTAAGTTTGTTATTTCTCATAAATTCTAAATGGTTTTTAGGATTTTTGTATTTTATTAATTTTACTTTGACTGTATGAGAAATATTCATTAATGGTGACCTCTGAAAAGAAGTGACTACTTTTGAGTTATGTGCAATCTGCATTGTTCTTTATTATATTTATGATTGCTTATATACTCTTTACAATATCTTTAATATTGGCTGTAAATGTTTATGAATCTTAGTTTATCACTTGGTGTAATTTTTTTTATTTTTTAAATTTTCGTCAGTTGCTGTTTTTGTACAGAAATAAAATGAGGGGAAAGATTTGTGATTATTTTAGCATTGAAGTGACTATCACTATTGTTACTTTTGAAATATCCAACACCACTTTTCATACGAGAAAAGTTTTGTGGTGTCGTTGGATCTTAATTTTTTTGCCCTTTAGTTTCAAAATGAGTGAATAGTTTTTCATTGTTTCTGAGCTTTGAATTTGTATTTCTTAAGAGAAAAATAAATATTTATATGTGGTACTTTTTCCAATATTATTCAATGCTGAGAGTATTTGGCTTTTCTACATAAAAAAAGTTCTTTGGTTTCGAATGTCTTCTGCCCTCTTTCTGTATGAGGATGTGCCTTATCCCAATATTTTCAACATATTAAATAAAAATTATAATGAAAAGAATTTTTAAAATATTTAGTTGAATTTTATGAAGTAAAATACATAAATGAAATAGATGTATATATTTTGTTGAAAACCTTTTTATGGAAGGAAGACACACACACAAACACACTCCAACGGATTAATTCTCAGTTAAAAACATGTTAATATAGAAGTATATATTCCTTAAATTGGAGGGTTATATATGTCTTGTATATCCCTTATTTGGAATATATAACCTCATATATTCAATATGGAGGATATATATATATATATATATTGCTTATGTATTATATACATTTGAAAATGTACATGATTAAAAAAAGGGCCTTAGTCACCAACTTTGGTGAACTTTTTTTTTTAATTACATGCTTATTCTTTGAAGGATTGAGTAAAAAAGCTTTTTATTAAATAATCTTAATAATTAGGATGGTGATAAAGGGAAAAATCAAGTTTTATTTATAATAAAAAGACGGAAGAAAAGTATGTAATTCTTTAAACTATGTTTTTTAAATATATTAAAAATTCCAATGTAATAATCAAAAACTGTTATAAATTAGTTCTTAAATTAAAAAAAAAAAAAAAAAAAAAAAAAAAATAATAAATTTTAAATTATTTCTAAAAAAAAAAAAAAAAAAAAAGTAAAGAAAAGTTAAGAATTTGTAATCAATTGGAGATTTAAAAATAGGTTATGGAAATATTTTGAGTTGGTTGAATCAGTGTAGCATTTCATAGATATTATACATTGTTTTTTATCTCCTTACCATTGTAAACAAGATAATTTCATTTGCATTAAGTGAGTAAAAATTAGTAAAATCTGATTATTTTAATGATAGAAATAAGTGAATTCTGTTGGTATGATTTCTGCTGAATCATTACCCCAAAACTTTAAGAAATTCTTTACAATTACTACACTATTAATATTGTGGAATAAATAGTCCAATTTTAAGCTGGACACAAGTGAGGTTCATCATAAATTTTTCTTATATTTGTGCACAAGACATGCACACAAAGTTTGTTAAATATTTTTATCATCAATAAATTATTTCTCTAGGAAGGGAATAAATATGTACTTTTCATTTTAAATGTTTCCGTAAGTTACATATTTAAAATAATATTCTTTATATTATTTCTTCATTTTTTAAACGTTTTTATTTGAATTCCCTGAATGTTACCCCTTTATCACCTAATGCCTAATTTTAGTGTTAACTCGCTATCAATTAAAAAAATTAATGTCCTTTTCGTTTTCGTATTTGAAATGTGACCCAAAATTGATAGTTAATTGAAAAAATTTTCAGTTTATTTGCTTTTAAAAATGGTAAATATTTAACAACCTATCCATTAGTATTTTATCCTGTTATTTAAGAATAATAAAACAACTTTTTAGGTTACGCTAAAATTTTTATGAGTTTATAATCCAAGAATGTTTTGAATTAAAAAAAATAATGAAGTTCATAAATTAGAAGAGACTTTTTGGATCTTAAGTTTTCCTTTTTAATGGATGCTCATAATTTTGTGAAAGAAATTATTACCTAAAATAACATCGTTTAAATTCATATGACGTCGTTGATCAGAATTAAATTTCTGATATGAATTTATTATTTTTTTTAATGAGACTAATGTTCCCTAAATCCCATGAATGTTACCTCTTTATCACCTAATGCATATTATTCAACATTATCCAGCTTTATTGTGCTAAAGTATACGCAAAAAGATAAATCTTTACTCGCTGTAATTAAGATGAAATAACTTTTCCTAAGAGTGCAATTAAAATCGGCTGATGTTGGAAAAAAAATATTTATTATTTATATTTTTTCTTTCATCTTTATTAAGACATTTTGCTTTCTTTTTTTTTTTCTAAGCCTTTTTCCTACCAGATGCTTTTTGATTTTCATGACAGAATAAGAGTATATTTATTATTGAATTCTCTCTATTTTAATAACTTGGTATTATATGATTTTATCTTTCCATCATATTTTGGCAAGGATAATTCATGGAAAAAAAAATAAACAAGATCTATAATTCTATTTTCTTTGCAATTATTATTTTGATATATCTAGAATGAAGTTAGAAAAAGTTATCTGCCTATCATTCTTTTTAATTTCACAAACCCTTTCTATTTTTTTCTTACCATACGATTTCGCAATAGGTTTGAACGTCAATATTTATCATCTTCTGAAGATCTAGTCTTTAGTTTAAAAAATAGCTTCTCTATTGTAAAATTGAAGTCTTTTGTTTATTACTGTCATTCATACTCTTCTGATACCTTAATTTATGTAATCAATCTTCCATCTTTCTTTAAAGGTTGCTTCTTATCCGGATAATAAGGCATGATTTCGTAGGGTTCTCGCAGAGCAACAATCCAAAATAAGTTATTGACTGGGTTAATAGGACTGAATGAGAATGGGCTTTTACGTACGTCTCTCAATCCTCTGTTGTTCAATTGCCTTTCTTATCACGTATTTGTCATTTCAGATGATGTTGAAGTTGTTCCTTTTAGACTTTTAATTGGATTGTCTTGAGTTCTTTTTTTTACTCCCTTTATTCGGTGTTGCTAGCATTCTTCCTTTGCTAAGCCTAATGGTGTATTGCAGCATGTCATACAAGATGCAAGTTTTAAGAGTTTTAACAGAGGAACAAGTTCAGTGTAAATTTTTTTTTCTTCTCTGAAACATGTTTTTTTTTGTGTAAATTTTATTTCTTACGAGTTTTTTTTTTCTCGCATTTCTGAAACACTCTTGCTGTTTTTTTTTCCTCCAATTTCTTTTTACAAAACCCGTTTCTTCGAAGTTGCAGATTTTTGAAATTTTTTACACTAGGTTCTTGTGACAAATTAGATTGCCATATATATCGTATTAACAAAGGAAAAAAATGTGGAGCGAAGATAAAATAAAATATGATGTTAAGGAGAAGAATAAAAAATTCCGTGAAATGTGATACGTCATTAAAATATATTTTCTCCCTTGGAGCAAATATCTTCCAAGTGTGGTTATAAGCGTTTTTCATTTTAATAGTTTTGGTTGTTTCGCTGATTCTGATTTATTTTTCTTATTGGGATAGTTGTTTTTTTTATTCCAAGCTTTAGTTTCTTGTTATTTTTTAAATTATATATGTATTTTCCATTTGTTTGTTTCTTTTGGTATAATAACCGATAATTTTTACTTCGGTTTTTTTTTTAAAAAAATTTATAATGACAAACATTTTTTTAAACTTAGTTTTCTGCGAATGAAGGTTTTTTTTTTCTTTTTAAATTTTTTTATTTTTATTTTTAGTATTTCTGAATTGGGTTAAGTTATTTTTATGTCGAGATCATTTCGCTTGAAGTGTGAAGCGTTACTGAATCCAAAACAAAAACCATTATCTATATTATTTTCTAAATGGACCATTTATCTTGTGAATTCCTGAATTTTTTCGAAATATTAAATTGTCTTATATTTTTATTACTTTTACTTATATTCTGAAATCAATTTTATTAACATGCATGGCTTGCATTTGTCATTTTAAAACTATTCATTTAATTCTTACTTATTTTATTTAATTTATAAAAAATGTATAACTTTTTTTTATATTTTGTTTACCGTTTTAAAAAAATATTTTTTTTTGCGTTTTTGAACTAAACACTCGCAAAAACTAATTTCCTTATGTGTTGATTATTATTAAATAATTAAATTTCTCAAAATAAAATTAAAGTTTTGGAATACTGCTAATATTTTAATATGTATTATTTAAATAAATGCTATCAATTAATTACTAAGTTAGTATGTGCTTACTATTCATGGAATAAATTTTGTATTTTAAAAAGAATTATTTTGTACATTAATGACGTTAAACAAGCGACGAAGACGATATCCGAGCTAATACCTCATTCTCCACTCTACTCCCATTGGTCGAAGTTATATGATTCATGGCCGTCATGTCGGCCGTTCATAAAGTGAAGTTTTAATACCATTGTCATGTGAAGTAATGAAGGTTCTTCTTCAGTTATCGCATTGGACCATTTTACGTGGTGTGAGAAGTTAGGTAAAACAAAACCAGCTCTGGTGTGTTCTCGTCAACTGACCAGGTTTCAAATTTCGAAGTCCGCCTTGAGGATGTAGTTAATAAATTACATAATTCTTCTTTGTTTAAAACTTTACTTTAAAATCCGTAATGCTTGGATTTTAATGCCCATTATATTTAAGGTACCGTAATATTGTTCAGAACGACGATTTTTGGTTTGATGGGGACTTGGTCCGCAAACCCGACTGCCAAGAGGGTTGACTTTCTGGCGTCATCTGTTTTCGATTCGGTCGAATTTTGATTGTTCGATTCATTTGATCGAGCTTAAAAGATGATATTATACTCAACGATGGTTCAATACATATTTTTTTAAATTCGAACTTAATATATATATGAAATGTATTTCATTTTAAACAAAATAACTATTGTCCATTTTAAGGTTTTTATTCATTCGTGGCATAATGAAGGAACTCTACATATTTCAGAACTTCATGAGTTTATTCATATAATACGCGTGCGAGAGAGTCAGTTACAAAGCTTTAGTGATAGACGTGCGTCCACTCGCTTTCGCAGTTAAAGCAGATGGGCGATAATAGTTACATAATGATTATGGAGGATGCTATCTGCGTCGTCGTTTCACTTTCGTAGCCAAAGTGGAAGAGAGGGAATTTCCCCCTATTTGGAATTCATATGCAAGGATTTTTTCAGATTACGTGGAATTAGATTTTGGGACCTTTAGGTATTTTAGCTGCAAACATAGTCCAGTAGGAATTATCCCTTGGGTTTCGATCCGTGGGAGACTGATGATTCATGTAAATAAACAGCAAGTGATTCACATAAATTCTTTTGAGCTTTTGTATCATAAAATAAGATGAGCTTTCCACAAGAAGCGTTTAAAGTACAGGAAAAATTAGAAAATTTAATTGAAATCTCTCTCTCTCTCTCTCTCACACACACACACACACAATTTGATTACAATTTATGATACCAGTGTTATATTATTCATTTGTGAGAATTATTACTAAATATTTCTAAAATCGTGACGTTCTTAATGAAGGAAACCTTTCCTTATCCAGCAAAATATCTTGTCAATAACCTATAAAGTAACACACTTACAAGATAAACGGTATGGTAAAGATTGCCACCTTGTCTCTGATTCCATTAAAGACATGTCATGTAGCAGGACTAATGCACATTAAAATTTTGAGTCTGATACCAGATCAGGTATTGTTCTCGTCACTTGACCGAGGCGCAAAATTATGAGATTCCGTCGCCAATAGCCCTCGTGTTGCTTCTGAGTGCGTCGTTAATAAACTATCAGTCAAGTTGATTGCTAGAGTAGTTGAAAGTTTACTATGTGATTTTAATGTAACGTTAATTAAAATACGACAGCGTAAATAAATACTAGACTAAATAAAATTTACTCCCCTTTTTGTCATCGGTTCCAAATTTTCTTAGATTTAAAATAAATAAATAAATAAAATAAAATTTTGCTGAAATGCAAAGTTAAGTTGAAAGTAAAAAAAAAAGGACTTATGTGAGTTGAAATATTAACTTAAGAAAGTTAAAACAAATATATATCAGTTAGTCGCAAGGAAACATTATTACATATTCTACTACATTTCCCAGTTCACACGAACAAGTCTGATTTATAAATAAACACTCCACCAATTCCCCGTTTCCTATTTTCAAGTTTCAAATCCCGTTCCAGGAAAACTATCCTGAATAACCCTCTCAAATCCATTTTGAGTAGGAAGTGGTCGATGAAATGGGTAATTACGAAGTCGGGGGCATTTGCCCTCATCGAGAAAGGCCCTCCCCTGCACCAGATGTTCGGAATGAAGTGTTCGCTGCAGATGTTGTAGCCCTCCCCGAGCAGCAATCGGTATAATGAAATCCAATGACGATTAATTATGTGGTAACTACCTTACGAGGTAGCTGATACATTCCTGAAAGGTAGGAGCAAGGATTTGCAAATATCCACTCTCGAAGGCATTTGCAAATCCGCGTTAATAGGTGGCGAATTGGATTGGATGAGTCAGCTTGTTGTTGATTCTCGTTGTGTTGCATTTCTGATTCATCTTAAGGGTGCAGTCGGGTTGTAGGAACACAATGGTATACTTAAAAATTTCCTTTTTTATTTTTTTTTTTTTTTTTTTTTTGTATGGATCAAAATATTCAAAAGGAGATGCAAAAATTGTTATACTTCCTTGTGGTAATGTTTCGTAATACGGATATATGTGCTTATGTTAAATTTATTGAATTAATTATCAACCCATTAACTGCCATTTTTTTTTTTTTTTTTTGGAATTTTTGGCGGGATATGATTATGTTCAAATTATGTTTTTTGTTTTGAAAATATTTGATATTTTTGAAAATTGCTATCGTTACAAAATGAACAATAAAATCATTTCAATTAAAAAACAACAACAAAAGATTGAGGAGTAAGTAACAGATCGTTACTATAACCTCTAAATTACAAATTCATCAACGGTATTTCATTATAATATAAAAACCAAGCCAAAAATGTAATGCTTCAATTCAGATATATAATGTTCAACTAACAGATGAATTCCAAATTTGTTCGCTTGTTATAAAGAAACGAAGCACACACAATATTGACTGAAATATATAGAATGAAACTAAACTGTTAGGTGTACGAAATATATTTTTGGCTCCGAGTGGTGTACGTAAAATTCCAAAATCCCCAATTAGGGATTTTGAAATTTTACGTATTCCCCAATCCCAGTTGAAGATCGTGGCAGTTAAAAGGTTTGTAAAATTGTTAATTATTCAATAATTCTTGTTGATGATTTCCTAAGTAAAAGTTTGTGTACATAAACCTTTCGTAAAAATCGGATTTTCGAATGGTAATTAATTCTATTATTAAATTGTCGATAATTTTATCTCCGTTTTCAGCTGTAAGTCGCCATAAGATTTATGGAATTATTTCATTTAATGGATCAAATGTATATTTTAATGTTAGTTTTTTTTATTTCATTTGTTAATTAGTGTAAATTTAAAGACTTTTGTAAATAATTTTTTTTTTTTTTTTTTTTTTTTTTTTTTTTTTTTTTTTTTTTTTTTATTTTTTTTTTTTTTTTTTTTTTTTTTTTTTTTTTTTTTTTTTTTTTTTATGATGCCGTTTGGACACTGGCAATAGATGAATTGCGCTTCAATTATGTAACCTAAATTCCCTTTAAAATAACCTTTCAATAACTGCAAAATAAATATAAATTCTCTGAACTCAAAATTTTAAAAAGATTCCTATCATCGGTTTAAACTGGACTTCATGGCGTGGTGTGGGAGTCAAATGAGATGTTGGTTCTGATAGCAAACTCAGTCTTTAGTAGCCCTCGTTTAGATAGCTCTAGAGTGAAGCACACACACAAAATCCAATTGAACTAATTCATTATTTTAAACCAATCAACTACAGATGATATATGAACTGGTGTTTCACATATATAGCTTCCACTAAGTAAAAGCAGCCCTTATTATTCTACAGGATGGTCCTTGATAGAAATGATTCTCGAACCTACAACCCCTACTAACTAACGAACCTGTTAATTTGTTACAGTTAATCGTACAAACTACTTGGATTGTTCGAAATGATGTGCGGTATTTTAAAATAATATAATAAACTCAGTTTTATACATATAGGTTTTAAAAAGGAGGAAAACTCAAACATTTTTATTATATTGCATTATTATAAGTGCTACATGGCTTCTACGAACAATACCAGGCGACAGTGTTGTTCAGCATTCTCGTTATAAACACGTGGCTTCTTTGTGCTTTTAGCAAATGTAAAGACGGCCTTTTTCTTCAAATAGGTGATACCACTTGCGAATGCTTTTGTCAAGACTATCACCTTTTCCAAAACGCCTACGAAACCTATATTAGATTTTGTTTTTTAAATTTTGTTTTCATTCCTTAGATGTTGCAGGACGCATAACATCTTAATGTGTTGAGACGCCATTTTCAGTTATTGCGATTGTAGCCTCACAACAACTTCCGTAGGGCCACAAATCAAGGGGGGGGGGGGGGGTTTAATTTTTTTTTAGTTTTCTGTAATTTAAAACCCGATTTGGCAAGTGTATGTTAAAAAAAAAATCAATTAATTTAATAAAATATGGGACATCATTTTAGATATTTCCTGTACGTTGGAAACTCCTTCCTAAGCTAGCATTCAGAGGTATTTGGCATGTATGCATTTTATCTTTTACATGTAATACTCATATCTATGAACATTAATATGTTTTACACGTAATGGGTAAGAATTTTCTCATAAAATTGTGTATTGCTTCTATCAAACATTCAATGTGTCCATTTTGCTGTATAGTTAGGTTTTGCACCTAAGGTATATTGCAAATAGTGTCATGTAGAATTTACCCCTTTCTATAAAGGGAAGGTCCTTTCAAGTTTCCACTTGAAATTCATGCTCTGTCCTTGAAATGTCATTAATCACTCAAATTCCGCTTGTCTCGCAATATAATGGGGAGGCGTGGAAAGCATGTGCACTAGACCCTTCCTGTATAAGAGAAAAATGGAGATACTTCTATTTGCTTTTTGGAGTTGAGGTTGCCGAAATATTTCTATCTTTATGCAAATGATACTCTTTTCTTTCCTTTTTCTGAAGAATAGAGAGTAAAATTATTTTTAAAGAATATTTATAAAACTTCGCTTTTGAGTGGTAGACGATAGTCTAGAGCCAGTATGTCGAACAAGAATTGATATTTCTCTGTTCTAGGGAAAGGAATGTCTTTCTAGAGCAAGATTTCTCTGTACTTGGGTTGTAAGACTCAAGCATGAATTATCTTTAAGAAATGGCAACATTGTGTTCTTGTATACACCAAAGCAAAACAGTTTCGAAATCTTCGTTATGGTTAATTATCAGCAAATGTTTTTAACTTTTGTTGAGTTCAAACATCCAAATCATGAAATTAGTTCGGCTAAAAGGATGTATTAAACGCCCTGCCTTAGGAGTTATCCTTAAACGAGGGTTTATCTCTAATGACTAAGGAGAGTATTATCTGAATGGTTTTTTTTAACTAGTTCACATTTAAAAATAAAAAAATTCGTATTTTATCTTGTATTTTTTTCTTTCTTTCTGTGTTAGAGTAGGCTTCAATGTATGGAGGATTGCAATTCTGAGATTTGATTCGGCTCGATACATGAGTGATTGCGGTCACAAGCTAGCAGCCGACGTTTTGTCCGTCATGGGTTTGAGTCTCAGTGTCACTAAAACCCTGCCGTGGTCCGTAGCCAATAGCCCTTGTGTTGATTCTTATGCGACGTGTAAATCAATTAATCAATCGATCGAGACTTTTTCTTTGATAATTGTAATAGAAGTTGTGAGACACAAAAACGTAAAATTCAAATTGGAGTAAGATTCTCGTGCTGTCCTTATTGAACGTTATTCATATTCATAATTGGGCCGCGTTAGCCTAGTGGTCAAGGTCGTGGACTAGCGGCCGGCGGTTTTCGTTAAGTCGCGGGTTCGATCCTTGGCCGCCAAAGACCCGCCGTGTAGCCGGGGCTGATGCACGTTAAATCTGTTCGGGGTCCAAAGTCCTCCCGTTGGCGTGGTGTGGATGTTAGGAGAGGGGGGTGCCAGCTCAGATGTCCTCGTCACTTGACCGTGGTTCAAAATTACGAGGTCCGTCGCCAATAGCCCTCGTGTTGCTTCTAGTGCGACGTTAATAAAAAAACTAAACTCGTATTCATAATAAAGAAATATACTGTCTGTAGTCTTAAGCAAGTCTCGCGTTTCATTAATTAAAATAAAATTAGTTTGGGCAAGATTATTGCTTTTGTTTGGCTAAGCGATTGCTTTAACTTTATTCATTCACTCAATGTGCTGTGTAGTGCAGCTTTAAGTGTACACGTATTTCACACATTCTTTTTGTGCTTATTTTTCGCTAAATTAGCTCTCATCAAGTCTTCCAAAAAAAGTGGTAAAAGTGATATTGCTATTAGGAACCCTAACCGAATGGAAAAAAAAGCAGGAAATAATAGTTAACTGTGACATTGGTATTCGTGTTTATTATCTCGTCAAGCCGTTGAATTTCGCCAAATGTTACATTTGAACCATTAGTTTGTGAATTAAAATATTAACAAAGAGGGATAAATACCGAAGTCAGAATTGCCTCTTGGTGTTATGCGAGTAGATCCCCTCCCCCGTGTTTAATTTTTTTTTGCGACGTTAATAAGCTATCACTCACCCATCCACCTTTTTATCCAAGTGGCCACGGTATTCTAGTGGTTACCATTTTACTGCTATTTTTATGTATCTTTTGAACTAAAATATTTTTAAATTTTTTTAATTTATGCCGATTTTACATTTTATTTTAAGTTTTTAACCATGTTCTATAGTATAATACATATAACAAGTTATTTTTTCAATTATTTTTTTATAAAAATCCTCTTTGAAGGGTGGCGGCTACCTTAAGCGGGATTCGAGAGAAGGATAGAGCGATCTTAAGAGCTAATTAACTGTGTGCTGTCTTTCTCTTACACATCTTCAAGCGCAGTCTTGAACTTATGGTCTGTTTAATTAGACTTTAAGATGGCTGTGGACTTAAATAATGAAGGAAATATGTCATAATTTTAATTTCTAAGTCTAACACTGATACAAAATCAAATTAATTACCCTTCATTAATGAATTTGAACTGCTTGACAAGAAATTCCACCTACTAGAATTCCTTCAAAAAGCGCGAAATGGGACACGTAGCTGATAGGAAAGTAATCGCTGAAATACACAATCACCTACGAAGTTTCACAAATATTTGGCGCATATCGCTGTGGTGTTGCATAAGTCGCTGGCGCCAGAGTTGTAAATGCGCGGGGATTTATTTATAAGGGGAATTTTAAGAAAAGCGAAATACCTGGAAATGAAAAAAGAAACGCAACGTAAGACCTGAAGTACAAAATATTATATAGCTGCCTGATCAATTTAACAAAAGTCGGAGAAAAAATTTCAGAATCACGCAATAAAAAAAAACATTTAAATTTTCAATAGGAACACGCTTAAATAATATTGTATCTGACTACTTTTATCATTTATATAAATATGCATAATCTGACTTATTTACATAAACAATGTCCTCTAATTCCGCAGTATACTAATTTATTTTTTATTAAATTAAAACGTTTTTATGTATTTCACTTGGTGTATGTGTCACCAAATTTTTGATCGTTAATTTAATCTATTTCCCATCAAGCTAGAGCTTTGAAACATTGGGAATCGTTCTTACAACAATGCAATATTTAGACATTTGTGACAAATTTTAACTAATATTTTCTTTCATAATGCAGTTTCCCCCATCCACTTGGCGCGATTTCAAAAATTGGCACCAAACTTGGCGATTTTTTTGGGCTGAACGTTAAGTTTGTGAAACGGACCAGGGTAGCCACATTTGGCAAAATACTGCCAAATAATTCTTGTCGCCAAGGGTGGTTGGGTTAAACTGTATTCCAACCATTTAATTTACCGGATGAATTAATTAATTTTAGTTAGTTTTAACGTTTTTATGTATTTCACTTGGTGTGTGTGTGTGTGTGTCTGTGTGTGTATCAGTGAGTCATCAAATTTTCTATCGTTAATTTAACCAACTTCCCATCAAGCTAGAGCTCTGAAACTTTGGGAATTGTTCTTACTCGCCTAACAATGCAATATTTCGACATTTGCGACCAGTTTTAACTAATATTTCAATAATTTTTTTTAAAAGCGTTGGTTTTTATATCGAATTATTTCCTGCATTCTAAAAGTCTTTGATTGTGTATAATTGTATATATATTCATTATTTGGTGTGAAAAGAGTTGCATTATTATTAGTATTGGGAAATTTGCCTTTTTAATTTTCATAGCTTACTTTATTTTGTAAAAAAGATCTTTTGATTAATCAATAAATGCAGAGTGCGAGAATGATTGGTCCCCATTCCGGGGGTGGGCAGTTTATAGTTCTAAACACCTCTTTGGGTGAGCTTGGCCTTTTTAAACACTTCTCTAATAGCCCACGTGTTGCTTTTGAGTGCGACGTTTAGTAAACGATCCATTAACCAAATCATCAACGAAAACTATTTGAATAAAATTAAAAATACAAGATGTCAAAGTGTATCGTTGAATGTATTTATTTTTCTATGCTTCAACCTTCAACATTTTTAACCCTTACCCATAAGAAAGTTCTCTTATTAAAAAAAAGTGACTCCTTTTATTTAAAAATAATTTTAAATGGATATGAATTAAATTTGTTGAATTTTTGGTCTTATATACATGATTGGGTTACTGAAGTTGGATTAGATTCATATAAAAAAAGATTTGATGATCGTTTACATTAGGTATCATAAAATTTTTCGAACAGAATTGTGAATAAATGGGTTTGTATTTCATTTTTGTGTGACTAAAAAAAAATAAAGTTGAAAGGTAACAAGAGAATGATTATTTTGAAAAATACCCATTATTATATTGGCTGTGTTTTCGAGTCTTGATTCAATATTTCTACTCTTTAAATCCAAAAGGATCCAGAGTGAAGTGCAAATTTGCAGGAAGAGGTTTTTAAATCAGAGTCCATTTCGTTATTTGACCATGGCTCGGAATTGTAAGCAATCATACATTTCCAACTAGACATAATTTAAACGAAATCTGCAAAGAATCATCAGAAGTATAAGATTCCTTGATTTATTGGCGACATCACATTCTTGTCGACAATAATAAATAATAATTTATGGTTATAGCCTTTGCATGTGTATGATTGTGGGAAAAAAATTCATCGATTTATGGTTCTGTATTAGAATAAATTCCAAGAAACTTCCGAAATCTAAATGCAAGTGTCAGCATATTTCATTCAAAAATTTCTGTTGCAGATTCCTTTGGTAACATTCAGGAAATGGCGAAATTAATTCCATCTCGTGGGTATAAAATATTTTCTCCTTGGAGGAGAGAAATGACACTTATTTTGTTCCCACACTTGGTTCCACTTGCGTAGTTAGTCAACAAAACCTTTCAGTTATTTTAATGCGCCACATATGCTGATGATGGAAATGTTGCTGTAAAATGCAAATTGGTGATAATTCCTAATATTAAGTGTTCATTTGATAAATTCGGTAGAGTTGTTACATTCCACGTTATTTGCGGATGCATCGAATTTCAATTATGTAGTCTGTTTTCAGGATTCATTTCGGGGCACTGTGAAGCCTGTCATTGGAGAATGGCGTGTTCCATTGCGCATAGCGGATGTCAGATTGACTCGCCTTCGCATTGGACATACTCGATTCACTCATAATCATCTTTTGTTTGGGGAGGGTGTCCCCGAATGTCTTTCCTGCCATGTCCCTTACACAGTTCATCACATTTTAATTGACTGTCCGGTCTTTCATCATCATCGTCGTATTTTCTTTAGTTCATCAGTTTAAAACCTGTCTGACTTGGTGGGGGAAAACCCCCCATCGTTACTTATTTACTTTTTTAAAAAACATATTCCTTTTACACCATATTTGAATTTTTAATGTTTTTGTCTCTTGCGCTATAGAACTCCACCGTCACTCACTCACACTCATTTCGGGTCTACACAAGCACACGTAACAAAAAAGCATAATTAATTTTAAAAAATGGATTTGAATTTTTAATATAAGACTTATTCGTGGCTTTATTCGTATACTGTTTAAAACGTGAAATGAATAAAATTTAGCGTAATGTATTCAAATTTTTTTTCACCGAAACAGTTCAATAAAATTTTTAGAAAGAATTATTCATTATTTAAAAATCAGAATTTTTTGAATAGAATATATTGTAAATAGTTAAATTAATATTTCAATCCCAAAAATATATTAAAGTATGCGGGCTGTCCGAATCCAACGTTTACTGCAAGAATCTCAAACCCAAATGCAGCAAAGGGTCACTCAATGATATATATCGTCATTTGACCTAGTTTCTGAATTACGACATTCATTCGTCGCCAATGGCTCTCATGTAGTTCTTGATCGACGTTAATTCAAACCAATCGCGGTTTTAGACTCTCGGTGTCAATTATTTGGAAAAGTGCCTGCGAGGCAGAACGCTTGTCTTCAGTAAGCGAACTGGATTGGAAGATGGTGGCTCGGAAAGGCTGATGACATTTCGTAAATTCAAAGGCAGAGCAGAGCGTCCATCGAAGTTTACTTTAAGTTATTTCTGCCTTTTTTTTGAAATTATTTTTTAATGGTTTTCAGCTCGCATTGTAACTGTTTGGGTCAATAGTAACTCAATTGACCCAAAATGTAAAACCCTTTTTTTTTTCACATTTTAAAGCGCTCAAGTGAGCTGAAAATTTCTATACACGATTGTTTTGCATGACAGTATGATAATTGAACTATAGTTAATAAAAATTAATTAAAACTAATTATTTAAGGAATTAAGTTTTACGCCAAGTTTCTCGCCAAGTCGCCAAATGGTCGCCAAATCTGTTTAATTATATTTAACTTAAATATATTCAGTGTAATAACATAATTTATCGTTTACTTTAATTTTATTTATACAACTTGATTAACATAATGCTTAATTAAGAAAATATTTTTAACACGTATTTATTGTAGGTGATAAATTTAATAAACGCCAAATAATAAAACAAATTATAAAAACTAATTATTGAATAAATTCAATCTTACTCCACGTCCCCTTTTGCTCTTAAAATTATATTACACAAAATGTGAAGAATTGTGAATTACCTCTGTAATATTTTTGTGTATGTTTATTTCGTGTTTTTACCATCTAAAGGTAGTGAGGATTATACAGTTAATTTTTTTAAAAATTTTTTGGCTAATGGATATCGGTTATTAGTCCTCTTTCCAAAATTTGAAGAGGTTATTCAATTTTAGGAAGGAGGCATATTTTCTGTTTTTATATTGTTCATTATTTATTATTTTTATCTCAAAGGAAAACGTAAAAATAATATACTAGTATTTTGTGCCAATATTTTTAGGGCAGATCATGACCAAACGTGTACAGAAAGCAGTTGTTGCGATGAAAAGGAAAAATGGAGGTTTTCGTCTCTTAACATGTTTATAAGGATTTCGGAATCATTAAAAATCCAGTAAAAATATGAAATTTATAAATTGTTCGTTATTTTTCTAAAATATAAAATGGCTTTTTATAAAAAATCTAGAGAGAGATGAATGCATTTAGCTTTTACTTAACTAATTAAATTATTTTCCGATATTGTTAATTAGTGATGAATGGGAAGAAAAGTATTGTCATAGACATTTTTGAGGGACATATATTCCATTATATGTAATAATTTTATGAAATTATTGTTATCAATTAATGCATTTAAATTTTACTAAAAGTGGTATCCTTCCAGAGTATTTTTCGGAAAGCCCACTGAATTGTTGGATTTTGATAGGTTTTAACTAGTAGAATTCATACGTCATCAGTTGAAGAGTTTTCGTCTTGACCCATACTTTGATAATATCTTTAAAAAAAAATGGCATTAAACGTTCTCCTCTTGCCTTATAAATCTTTTTTCTCCCCCTCGTAGTGCTAATCTAAGACCCTCGTCTTGATAACAATTCTAAAACGATATTGAATCCAAACTCGATTAAGTTTTCATAACGTCACATTAATTCATATGCCTATGAAAGAAAAAGAATTTTGAAGTTTAATTTCTGACTCAAGAAATTTATAATGAAAAATATGTGTTATAAATATAACGTGACCTTTATTTTCTCCCTCCTCAAAATAGGTATCTGGTAATTTTTAGGTATTAGTTTTATTAATATTACCATTTATTTTTCCGTCCAACTAATTTTTAGGTAATAATATTACTAATTTTTAGATAATAGTATGTGTATTCAAGAAAACGCATTTTTCGTCATAGTTTTTATTTATTATAAGTAAATAACTGTAAAGGAACTACTCAACTCCACTAAGAACTGTAAAGTAACACAACTCAAATACATTACCAAAACTAAAAAGGAACAACTCCACTCCACTCCTATTATATATGTTTGCAAATTGTGCTACATTAAAGTATAGTTAAAATTTGGTATCTAAAAAAATAAACGAGATTTTTTATTTGTAATTAAAATAATTTTCACTGCCTATCACCCACTCACCCTTAGATTTTAATTTCTTGCTTAATAGTAAATAATGTAGGAGGTAGGGGGGTTAACATTTTAAAAATAAATAATTTATGTAATATGATGTTTCTTTCGGATCAATTTATTTGCTTAAGCATATTTGTAGTTAATTTCATTTGAGAATGCAATTCTTGTCTTTTCAATTGAGAATGCAATTCTTGTCTTTTCAATTGAGAATGCAATTCTTGTCTTTTCAATTGAGAATGAATTTCTTAAAATTTTCTTTGGCGATTATCATAGATTTATTTAAAAGTCGCGATTTCTATCTGTGTTTTTTTCGCTCGTTCACAACTTATTCTTTGGAGAAAATACCCTTTCTTGGGTGCATTAGTGCGTTTCTTTCTTTTTTTGAAATTGTTACATTTTTTGGGTTGTTCTCTTCCTGAATACGGGACATTTCGATATCTAGTTGTACTTGGAGACATCGGTCACACTAGTTATAAACTGTTTTAAATAATTTTTCATTAATTAATGTTAATAACAAATCAATGTCAAATAATGTTACGTTAAGAATTAACGTAATTCGCTTTCTATAATTTTTGTTGCTGTTGTATTGTGACTAGTCTACATGGTGTAGTCGAATATTATGATTTTTCAAAAAAATGTGAGATTTAAAAAGTTTGTGTTTCTGATATCTATTCAACGTGATTATTTCTTTTCCTCATGCAAATCACTTTTTTTTTTCACATGACCTACCCAAATTCCATTTTGAACAACAGTACGTTACGAACGAATACATTGTATCTTTATTTTGGCATTATGTATTGTGAGTGAAAAAAAAAAACGTTCAATATTAAATTTTTCGGCGTAAGAAGTCGATTTCGAACTCCTCACTCGCCAGCTGCAACCGTTCCACGACCATAAAATTCAAATAATCTCTTGGAAAGAACTACGAAGTAGAGAAAAGCGCCATCTATACTTCATTCATGGACGTCAAACGGCGTTTCGCTCAGCCTTAGTTATTAGCTTTCATGTTGTTGGATTTACGACTCTGTTTTATAACTACTAGAATCTCTCTTTTTGGCCCAGTGTTTGTAATGGTGTTTTCGACGATAAAATGCACTCGCCTGGGCAATTGGTATTAAATTTCTACCTAGTTGGCTTCTCGAGACGCTGGTTATTGATGTTCGCTTGTAGTGCTTCATATAGATGTTCTTCGAGACAACCGTGAAAAATGTGTGGTACTTGAGATACTGTCACACAGTGTCGTTTTAAGAAGCTCATGTTTTAATGTATTTTCGGTTTATTGAGGTTTGGCTCGGGAATGAAGTGTTTTGAGATATGGTTCTGCTTGACAAGATTGTTATCACAAGTAGTTATGGGAAAGTTTTTTTTTTTTTTTGAAATTCTGGATGAAATGTGGGTATGACTAGGACTCAAATGTACAAAATATCTGTGGATAGAAATAAATTTTGAAACGCTTTTATAAATTCGCTTTGTAACTTATTTCAATTGCACATTAGTTTTAAAGATTCGTGGCAGAGGGATTACGTATTCTTATCTTTTTTCCAAAAACTGCTTAATCTGCTTAATCGAACTTGTGACGTTCGATGCTGGTTGGTGTTCCTTGAAAAATTTCTTACGCAGTATACGAAATGTATTAATACGAAAAATAGAATTCCATGTATTCTTTTACTATATATTGATCACATATGATTTATATTTGTAATTTGATTTTATTTTCTCGCCTAAAAGTTTGCCCTCTTATTTCCCTCTGTATTCTTTAGTTTTTTTACTCATTGAAATGATACTCTTTCATTCTCCTTTGTATGAGTCAGCCATTTTTAATTCCAATTGCTGAAATAGCCCCATAAAATTATTTTCAGTTGACCACTGGCCCATAAAGATTCTCTGAAATGCTTCCCAGCACTTAATTTGACGTTACAGAATTCATAAATTGTGAAGTACTCTCTTCATCTGACATACCAAGATTAATAAATCCCAAGCATCTTGACTACGCTGAAATTCCGTTCTCGAGCGGATTCTTTGATAAGAACATGAAAGAAACTTCGACCACATTCAATCGAACTCTCTTAAGAGAGTTTCGTGGTAGTCTCTGGCACGCGTAAACCTCCTGTCCTGAAAACTGTACAAAAATTGTATATAATAGCTGCATAGCTAGTGATATGTAATGTTTGTAATTAAACATCGTTCTTGTTGTTTCCTTTACACTACCTAACTTTAATTCCCCTTCATCACGGCATATTCAATTGGGTTCTAACTGGTTATTTTTTATGCTGCAGAAATCCCGTATTCATTACGAAAGCTCCTTTTCGAAATTTTTCGGGAACTATTTCCTAAAATAAATTACTCTTTTAATATCTATCTTATAGTCTAGCCCTAGGATAGTCGACCTTTTTATACCAACCACCTTTTTATTTTATATCCGTTAGTAATAATATTTTCTATCCGTCCATCAGTACCACAGTTTGGCAGAATCAATCCTTAATAACTTACTATAGTTAGATCTATTATCTTTTTATTTATATACTTTGCATGCATAGAAACATGAAATCTGAGGAAATTACATTTAATTAATTGAGGTATGAATGAGATACCTGAGGCTTATGCAACGAAGCCAAATACCGGAAATTTGGCCCAATATTTGCAAGGAACAAACGAATATTTCCTCTTTCAGATATATTCAGGTGGTTTGTTTCTTTGGTCATAACATGATTCACAGCACTAAAGCATGTGAAGGTGTGAGGCAGGGAAAAGTATAAAAAAACTGAATATCATTTTCCACATAATTGTATAGAAGACAGGCATTTTTTTTAAAAAAAAAAAATCTTGCCATAGATTTTTATACCCGCCACTACTTTCTCTTCATCATATCTAATTTCTGCTTCAGTATTTGCGGTAAGAGGATTATTTTATCCATTCATATATCTTCAGTTTTCAAATATCTTCAAATTGTTTTTCCACGTCCAATTTAAGTTCGTCGAGGTGGCAACAGAATATGTGAATATCTTTTGGAGTTGCATCGTCTTTTACAGATAATTCTGGAAGCTGATGAAATTCTTTCTTCAGTAGATCATAACGAAGTTAGAATAATAAATTACCGTCCATCATGAAAGCTGGAAAGCCCACTAGTGGGCAATAGGGACCAGGCTGATTTCCAATGGTCTAGCCTCTTCTTAATGTAATAAAGGTTTTTAAGTTTTTGAAAGAGGGACGTATCATCGGTATTTAAGGTAAATAAATTTTGTTTCCGAAAGCATTAATAAGGTAAATACCACGCTATTACTTTGCATTGGGTTGATAAGCGATATATATATATAAACGAACTTAGTAGTTGTATGTTGTTTTTGTGTACAAACTTTCCTGTTTGTGTATATATATATTTACTTGAATCTGTATACGAATATATTTATGCTTTCCATCTGTAGTGTAAAAGAACCTACGTATTAGCTATAATTGATTGTCCGTTCTTTCAAAATCCGTTAAGGGGGAAAGGGGAGGCGACTTGTTTTTCTCTGAATTCGTTTGTTGCATCATGACATTAAGCGATGTCTCATATCTAGGGTTTCCAGACTTCCTGTATGCATAAGACATATCCTGTATTTAATGATTCTGTCCCTCTGACCTATATATTGACTTAGTTAGGACGTATAAGTATTTTTCTGAGAATTTATGGTAACGTAATATGCATATTTATTTTCGTACCATCCTTGATATCGCTTCTGTCTTCTGTATTAGAACTTGAAAGTATGTGTCTCTTCGTCAAAAAATAGTTTTAAAACTTCAGAGTATTGATAGAACATACCACGAATAAAATGAATCTTATTTATATTAGTTTTTGTTCGTATGTATTTTATGCGTGTTATTGGATTATGACTGAGGATTCCCTTACTAGTTACCGATGAATCCTCGTAGGATAAAGGGAAAGTATTGGGTTAATAAAGGAAGAGCGAAATTATACTCTTCAATTGATTTCTTTCTGTAGAGGATTATTAGATAAAAAAGTTGTTTTGCTTCGTGTATGTGATAATATAGGTTGAATATTTACGTACCAAAATGATATTGGGAAACTAAAACTTTTGTGTTTGCTAACAAAGGAGAAACCCGAGTTAAAATAAATGTAATCTTCATATAAGCAGGCGAAATGTTCCGGCGAATAAAACGCGATGAATTTTTTTTATGTGAGTCCCTCTCTCAAAACACACACACGCACGCGCCATCTGATTACAATTTATGTTACCAGTGTATTATTATATGAATAATGTAGAATCCTAACTGCAGAAATGGGGTACATGGTTCGTTTTAAAGATGTCTAGGGGTTTTCTGGATTCAATAACAAAGCGGATTTTTAGGAGATGACATTTAATTAAACCATATATTATTGTACAGTATTTACTAAGTTAAAATAGAATTATCGATTATACGTATTAAAGAGCTATCAGATCGCATGTCTGTCTCTGTTGGTCGCACTCTTTCCTCTAGCTTGCGCTTGCCGTGCTTGCGCTTTTTAACCAAAAGAACAAGTGGTGCCATCTAGTGTTGGAAAGCGTCTCAAAATGTAAAAATCCTACACACACATATATATTCCTTTGTGAGAATTTTAACTAAATATTTCTAAAATCGAGACGTTCTTAACGAAGAAAACCTTTCCCTATCCAGCAAAATATCTTGTCAATAACCTATCGGCAAAGTTGCAAATTAATGATGGAAAGATAACGGATTCGAAGTCATTTCAAAGTTCTTTTTTGAACGAGACAATCCTGTTGTTCGATAACCTGTCCCGTTGGCTCCTAGCACAACTTCAGGGTTCCTAAATGTTCCGTTCTCTGAAAAAGAACAACCGTTTGTAACAATTAAAAAAAAACAACAACCTGAAGGTAGTTGATAACGGAGCCATGACGGCATGGTAGTTGATCTTAAGTCTTCAAGATACAGAAATTTAACGTTGTATGTATTCACTTATTTCTAACTACATCACTTCGCAAAAAGTGACAGATTGGAACGATGGGAATGTATCGAATAAAAATCGTTTGGTGGCATTGTTCAAACACTTTCACACCAATAATCTGAATCATACGAACTGTCGTATAATAATATTGAATATATTTTAGGTCTACCCTGTACACACACACTAAAAATCACAGGTATTAAAGAATCTTTTTCATGAATAAGTTGTGCACGAGCGAAATAACTCAATTGCAAGTCGCAGCTCTTGAAAGTTTTAATTAAAAAAGAAAATTCTAGAAATCCTGCCAAGAATTCCATTCTTTTTTTGAAAACGATACTCTACTCAAGCAAATATGTTCTTCAGAAAAATGGCTTTTGCGTCATTAATTAACTGTTAGCAGGAAACTGGTGTCTCTTTTTTAAGCAATACATTTATTTTTTAATAAGATTTGCGTAATAATTTTTTTCTCATAATTTTGATTTTTCATTTCCCCCGAATTAAAAGTTGATTTTTTTGCATCTTGTCTGAGATATTAAAAAAACACTGGTGAATCTCTTAATTAAAATAATGGACTCGGTGATTCCATATAAGTGTGTTCTAATTGCAAAAATACTGTATGTCAACCATTACATTTGTTGTATTCTGCATACAAATAAAAGCCGTCAACGGGACAACAGCGACTGATATAGCACTCTGGAAACCATCATTTACAGAAGCCTGATGTAAGAGGTACATAGAAAATAAGTATGGGGAACTTCTGCTCTACCGTGCTGCATTCGTGGCTTTATGACTAACCCATCCCATTGGCTTCTTAAATCACCCCAATCAAGAACATAGAAAAGAATGCTATCAAACACATATTCAGTAACTTAACATGTATTTTTTTTTTTTTGAAAACCCACCCCCATAAGACTCTCTTCAAAACCATTGAACTAAATAGGTCATTTCCAGGTATTTACCGCTAGATAAGTGTTACCCAAAAGACCCTTATTAAAAGTGGATTCATTTCCGAAATGAGGCGGCTTATCTACGTTATGGGTCGGAGCCCGTGCATCTTCGTGTCAAGAGATTATCGCCCGTATATTACCTCGTGCATCAATAATAAAGGTATGAGTAAGGGATCGCCGTGATAGGACCTCCCTCCCTTCTAGCTCCACCCTCATAATTGGAGTGCTGAGTAATAATTGAGAGCGAGAGGGTGCCTAATCGTATGGATCTATAACAGCTCCCGCAGTATGGATAGCTTTTTTTGTGCGGACTGTCTGGCCTGGTTTTTTTTAAAGGTATACGGGTGTTAGTCGGTTGCGCCGTTTTTTTTTGGGTCGCTTTTAATTGAGGATTAATGATGGTTTGTTGTGTTTAGATGTGATATTCTTAATTTGTATTTTCTTAGAATTGTTTTATAAGTTTTTTAGAGCTCCACCAGTGGGCTATTATCAACGAATATCGTCATACTGAACCTTATTCATAGATATCCAATGCACCTGCTTAAGGTGCGGTGGACTTCCAGTGAACTTCTTGCAAATATAGCGGTTATACGGGCAGTGAATGGGAATGACTTCTGAATCGATATGGGACTATGGTATTCGAAGTTGCTAATTTCGTGGCGGGAATCAAACCCTGATTCTCCAAACATCGTCGCACGGAATTATGAGAATTGTTGTACTTTTAATTGAACTGAGCATGAAAATTCTCACATAGCATGCCTTAGATGGTTAAAAGAGTGAAATAGCTGACCAGGTGTCATTCTGGATATCTGACTGAGGTTTATAATTACTAGAGTAATCGCCCATATTCTCTTATAACTACTAGCTCTACAATGACATAATTCAAATAGAGGAATCCTGAGTTGGTGCCTCATTCTTATAACGAGCATATATGACCAGAGAAAAGCCAAGTCAATATTCTATTAGACGATCCTCAGTCGATCCCTGAGTTTTCTGCTATTAATAGTCAGGCTAGTCCCTCACTTCCAAGGTAACATGGACGACTTGAAAAGAACTACGTGATCAGTAACAGAAATAATTACTTGGTGTGCTCCTTTTTACGGTTCCAAAAAAAAACTTCTTCAAATAATTTAATTAACGTTATACTAGAACAACACGAATGGACCGTTGGTGACGGTTTCGTATTATTGGAGAGAATGAGAAAGTGAGGATGACATCTTTTCATTCTCATACCGATATCTTGCGACCTTCCCACGGGAGCGCTGTCATCCTGTGGGAATGTCGCGGAAAGTCATGGGTTCGAGTCCTGAGGCTACTAAAGATCCGTCATGTTGCGGGGCCGACGCACGTTATATCTGTCGAGGCTCTGAGTCCTTTTATTGGTGTGAAAGTTTTGGAGAGAGAGATGCCAAGTGTCGTCCGTGTAACTTGACCATTCAAAATTTCGTGGTCTGTCGCCATAGTTTTCGTGTTGCGTTTTAGAACGACGTTAATAAAACAATAAAAATCTTAACTTGAAAACTGAGTCATAAAAATTAAGTTTTCGTATTTCATAGAAATTGCGACAAAGGGGGAAAAATGGGCATAATAATTACCCAAGTAAGTGAATTTTACATATCAGATCACATATTTTAAATAATAAAAGTCAAGGTTTGTAAGAATAATCATGACGATTTCTCTCTTTCGAATTCTTAATAAACATATCTCCATTATTGACTCGGTAAATTTGTTATTTCACGATAAAAATTAATCTCTAAAAGAATTACTCAATACATTTTAAACGATCAATGGAAAGAAATGAGCTCGAAGCGAAATCAAAATAAAAGCAGTTTCATGCCTACAAAAACACAGAATGTGAGTTTTACATAAGAAAATACTTGGAAAAGGAATTTTTAGCTAAGTAAAAATCCGAGGAAAAGAATTCTGTGGAAAGCAATTTTGACAAGAAAGATTTTCAACTAAATTGGAAGAACCAAATTCAAAAAATGTTTTCGTTTGTCGCATTTTTTTAGATAAGTTTTCTGCTTTAAATGCTCAGTCTTGCTCTCGATGTTTTTTTGAAAAATGCAGAAATCCGGTTTTACGCCCACTTATTTTAGGGATTTCCCACGGGAAGTTTCGATCACCTTTTTCCTGCATTTTTTTTCTTTCTTGAATCTAACGTCTTGAGTTAAATTTCACATGTCATGCGTTCAAAAGTTTTTTCTTCTTCCCGTGCTTTTCCCTTTTCGCTCTCCGCTATTTCTTCCTTACACAAATAATTCATTATTTATTCTAATCCATGTTTTCTTTTGTATTTACGGTTGTCTTGCTGTAGCTAACAGGGCTTAAAATCTTCCTATTGTGTAGTAGTGTGGAGTTCAGAGAGGTACTGACTTAAATATCAACCTCGTCATCTAAAAGTAGTTTATGATGAGTGAGATTTTCATTTGTGAAATACCTCATTGTGCAGATCTGATGAAGAGTTATTAATCCGACTGTATTTCAAGCCAAAGGTATAAAATGTTTTCTGATATTCTTACAAAAACAATATAGTATTTGTAACTTTATTCTACCAACGGATTAATACTCAAATGATACATATTCTCCATAGGAACCTAGATGTTCATAGTCGCGGCCGGCGTGGTTTTCGCCGAATCGTTGGTTCGAGTTTTTATGCCGCTAAAGACCCGCCATGTACAAGGGGCTGTTGCACGCTAAATCTGGTCGAGGTCTCAAGTCCTCCCTTTAGCGAGGTGTGGAAATTTGGAGAGGGAGATGCCAGCTAGGGTATCGTCTTCCTCACTTGATCGAGATTCAAAATTACAAGGTCCGTCGCCAATAATCCTCGTGTTGCTTCGAAGTGCGATGCTAATAAACAATTACTCCATAAATTCCGCGGCCGCAATAGCCGTGTGGTCAAGGTCGCGATCTCATGGCCGGGATGCCCACGGGGGCGTACTTTCTTCAAATAAGTACGGGAATCCGAGACTCCTTAGTGATCTTTTCTTTCCTTTGAGGTATACTGTTTTTGATGAATCCAAATGACCCTCCCCCCATCCGTGATACCCTAACAATTCTGCTCTGTTTTCGATCCTTGTCAATTGTTATCCTTTTTTCTTCCATTTTTTGAAGCGTCTAGATCGTAGTTACATATTGTTTGGCGCCGCCTAACCACATATCTGGCTCATGCGCGATTAAACTTTTCCACCATTACTCATTCACTCATGTCCGACGGTTTTTCCATCGAGTTGTGGGTTCGAGTCCCGATTCGGTGAGTGGCCGTGGTAGCTTAATGGTCATGGTTTCGGATTGGTGGCCGGCAGTTTTCGTTCAATCGCGGGTTCGATCCTTGGACGCTAAAGACCCGCCGTGTAGCCGGGATGATGCACGTTAAATCTGTCGGGGCTTAAAGTCCTCCCGTTGGCGTGGTGTGGAAGTTAGGAGAGGGGATGCCATCTCGGGTTTCGTCCTCGTCACTTGATCGAGGTTCAAAATTACGAGGTCCGTCACTAATAGCTCAAGTGCAACATTAATTTTACTGCTAAAAAAAATATTGTTTCACATCGCAAGTAGTATACATTGACCCGAATGTGCATTGACATGCTCCTAGTTTTTTTTTTCACGTATTTTATAAATGTAAGAACCGTCGTTCACAGAAAAACATTTAGTCAAATAAATATTGAAGTCTTTTTCAATACAAATTCAAACCATATTTTGTAGCGAATCAACTTATTAGACGGAATCAAATGTTACCACATATAAATTTAGGCGATGTTGTGATTGTACTCGCTTCTTCGAAGAATTTTTTAAGATTTAATTATGTTTTTGAGAACTTAAGTGTGACGGAAAAACATTCAATTTTCTAATGTATTTAAACCGGTTTCCAGCAAGGTTTTGAAGGTTTGATTTATATTTTGGAAATAGTTGAAGAAATTTCAACTTTTCACTGAGAGGAAAAACACGAGAAAAAGATATTTCTTTCCTCTAACTATTCATTTTAAGTACGTAATTAGTGTGACTAAGAGCCTTATTTTCATATCTTTAAACGTATAATTTATTGTGAGGATTTTTCAAGTTTGTCTTATTTTTAGGAAGCAGGTTTTGTCCTTTGGAATGTTGAAAGTTGGAAAGTTTTCTGTATCTTATATTTATTTAAAAATGAACTGTACTTACAGTTGTTTATCCATACATCAGCTAATAATTATCATTTCAAGTTTTTTTTTCGTTGAATAATCCAAAGAGTGTTTTAAAAAGATTTCATGAATGTGTTGTGGGAAAACTAATCTTTTGATAGACATTATAAATTTCTAAACAAAAATGCTTTGTCTTTTTTATAAAACTAATTTCACATTACGGCCTGTTGCGGTAGACTATTTTATTTAGAGTCAAATGAAAAATGAGTAATAGAGGGATTAAAATTGGTAATTGATTAAAACCCTCATTCATAAATAAAAACCAAGTATCTTGGTTAATTAATCAATTGCTTTGGTTTGGATGAATGTTTCTCTAAAGTTACAAGAGAAGGCTGACTACTCAATTTCGACTGCTGCCGTCATGTTTTTGGGTCATGGTCGCGACAGGCGTTGTTTTCATCAATTCGTGGGTTCGAGTCCTAATGCCGTGTAGCGGACTGATGCACATTAAAACTGGTCTAGGTACCAAGTCCTCTCGTTTACATTGACCTGTGTAGTGACCGGGTGTGAAAGAATAGTTCCACTGTGGCTCATGCATGTCGTAAGAGGCGACTAAAATGGGTACCCAGCTTCTGGGGGTATAGCCATGCACCCTACCCCTGAAGATTATATCAGGGGACCTCAGGGACTTGCCTTCTTCAGGTAAGTACGGGCATCATGACCCCGAGGTACTGCAATGATCTTTTTCTTTCCTATGGGGGTTTACTGTCTTTGGAAAACATGGGTGACGCGCCCCCGAGTTACCCTAGCGATTCTTCTCTATTTTCGATCCTCCGTGTCAACCAATTTTTGTCTTTTCTTCAATTTCTACACGTCCAGACCACAGTTAAATCTTGTTTGGCGCAGCATAGCCATATCTGTGACTCTTGCGCCAATAAACTTTTCATTCACTCTCGCTTACATGGTGTGGAGATGGAGGTGCTTACTCAGGTGTCGTCCTTGATGCTATAAAGACAATAATTCATTTAGAATTGGTTTGTAACATAAGAAACTCAATTTTCTTTAAATATTTTATCAAGATTTTATTTGGGGGGGGGATTTTTTCGTAACGGACAATTAATTTGCATATTGTAAAAATAGCATACATAACCATTAACTATTTTATCGAATTAAAGCCATTTACTCTATAATTTAATGCAAGTTTTAGTTGCGCTTAAAATTAATATAGACGTTGGAAATTGTGTTATCACTCAATTTATATAATTACTATAACTCGCGGTTGACTTAATCATGTACCCCGACTACGGGGTACACGGTTTTTATTTTTGAAATTCCTACTATAAGCTCACTTTCTCTCTATATATATCTTGTTCAAATTTTCAATCGTTAATAATATACTTTTTACTCATCCACTCAAGTTCAAATACATTTTTTAAAACTTGTAGTGGATGACACTTGATGTTAATATAGTTTTTTCAAATATCAATTCACTAGTTAAATTTAATTGGTGAAAATGCAGTTTAGCCCAACCACTTGGCGCGATTTCAAAAATTGCCAAACTTGGCGGATTTTTTTTGGCTGAACGTTTCCGTAAAGCGAAGCAGGGTAGCCACATTTGGCAAAATACCGCCGAATAAATTCCTGTCGTCAAGGGTGGTTGGGCTGAACTGCATTCACTAGGTCATGCTTCTACTAGGTAATTTGTCTTGCAATGGCAAATTTGGTAGAGAATCGAGGTAGAATATGCCTTCGGATCGAATCTCGTCGAAGCATGATTTTTTTTAATTTTATTTTCAAATAATTAATTTTAGTTTTATATGGGAGAAAAAAATTTCTCTTATATTTAGAAGGATATAAATTTAGGAATAAATACCGTCAGTGACGTAGCGTGTAGATCGCTGAAAAAAAAAATTCTTTTGCCATTTAATATTGTGACTCTGTCATGTGTATATGCATATTTATATTAATTGTAATTATTTAATAAAAAGTAACTAAAATAAAAATTTTTTCTTTGTTCACCTAAGTAGGAATTGACTTAAATTTTTTTTTTTATATTGTTATACGTAAAAGCTTAAGACATACTCCATTGCAAACAAGTTAATCTCTTCATCACATTAGTTCTACAAAACTAATTTTATTGAAGTCGTAAAGGGATCTCTTTTTTTGTTCCCTACAGACCATTGTGCATTAGCGGAGATTGATAAAGATTCAATCTAGACTATAAGCCTTATCCCAATAATCCTCCGATAAGTATACTCTTATCAATGTTAACACACGCAGCCACGTAGGCGGTAGGTTTGTTGATTTAGATGTAGAATTGTTATCCCCGGTGCCACATTGACAAACAAAGCATTACCGGTGATGAAACTGTTTGCTCAAAATTGGTATCGAGCAAAGGTGAGAGTGTCTACTATTTTGGGGGAGGGGGAGAAAGGTCACGCTAGTTTTCGTATCGGTGAAAATTATGTGTTCATTGGTAAGCTAAATGTGGAGATTATAAAATGTGGAATGAGGCACGCCGTACCCCTCCGCGAATTTCAGACTTAACGATGCGCCAAATTTGGCAGTATTTTTATATCGGTATGGAGTTTTTTCAATTTCCAGAAAAAAAGGCTTCTGAATCCATTTATTATTGTGCTTATGCACTTTAAATTATCTTCGTATGGACGGCAGATGTCCTAGACTGTCCAGTACATTCCAGGATCTATATAGTATATTGTCCCGATTCAATATATGTTTTGCGAAGTGTCTCAATTTGTTCCATGTTTGTCTTAATAAAGATGACTAATTGCATCTATGAATGTGATGTGATCGTATATTAACGTCGAGCTGAGAAGCAACAATAGGGTTATTGCCACTTCGTTCATCTGGTTGGTACTGGAATCTGTACTCCGAGGTACTCTGGTTGATTTTTCTTTACCTTGGGCTTTACTGTCTTTGTAAACACGGGTGACGTGCCCCAGGGATATTCTAACGATTCATCTCTATTTTCAACCCTTCTTGCAAACAATTAAATATTCTCTTTCCCTTTTTTCTTAAGGGTACCAGCACAGGTGTCGTCCTCGTCACTTGACCATGGTTCAAAATTACGAGGTCCGTCGCCAATAGCCCTCGTGTTGATTCTAGTGCGACGTTAATAAAAACTAAACTAAACTAATCCCTTTTTTCTGTCTGGATTATAGTGGTCATAGTTTCGGATTCGTGACCGGCGGTTTTTCGTTCAGTCGCGGGTTCGAGTCTTGGCCGCTAAAGACCCACCATGTAGCCGGGGCTGATGCACGTTTAATCTGTAAGGAGCCTAAAGTCCTCCCTTGGCTTGGTGCGGAAGTTAGGACAAGGGGTGCCAGCTCAGATGTCGTCCTCGTCACCTGATCGAGGTTCAGAATTACGAGGCTCGTCGCCAACAGCCCTCGTGTTGCTTCTTGTGCTACGTTAATAAAAACTAAAGTATCTGGATTATAAATTAAACATTTGGCGCAGCTTACCCAGATTTCTCGCTCTTGCGTCATAAGCTCTGTCACTTATTCATTATCTAGTTAATTAATATAGCCACACAATTTAAATTTCGAAGTAGTTAATTACAAATTTTGTAAGAATGATGCATACCGCGTTTTTCAGTTTTGACATTTTTTTAAATAAATAAATAACGAATAAAAGTTTTTTTAAAAAAAATTTTTGCTATTAAATTAGTCTAACAAATATCCATTGTCAAAAATCAAGTTTGTATGATGAGAGCTAAGAGAGTTGGTGGCTTCTTCAAATTGGAAAATTTAACTGGACGTAATTTGTGGAAATTTTCGCCAGCTGCTGTCTGGTTGATAGAATTATCGACTCGTAACCCGATGGATAACGGGTTAGGTTGTCTTAATTTCTAACATGTTTGTATAGCACGGACTGACGTGTGTCAAATATATCTTGGCTCAAAGTCATGTTGGCTTGAAATGGATGAACGAGAGTGTTAGCTGCGTAATGTAGTTTTAGCTCAAAATTATGAGATATATTGATTGTGTAAAACAGATCTTTAAATCAGGCATAATTATTCAATAAAGCTGACTAAAAACTCTGTAAGAATTTACTTTTAATTTTACTGCCACTCTAGTTCCTATTACTATAAAATATTATTCTTTTTGTTTCAATTGTAAAATGTAGAATTTCATCATTGATAGGGAAAAATCATACTCTTTAAATGGATTCTTAACATTCTCAGTTAAGTGTTTCTTTTATAAGTTCCTAGAAATCTTCACTATTAATGACGTATTTTTTATGATTAATTTTCTTTCCAAGACTTCCTCTCTCGGTTCTTGTTCCACCGGAAACGATACATTCAACGGATATTATAAATACGTCTTGACATTGCATTTGATACTGGGTATATTACGACATTTTCCGTGAAGTGACGTATTTCACTATTAATTTACGTTTTACATGTATGATATAAGATTTCACAGTGATTCAGGATTTTGCCCACTTGCATCGTTGAATTTTTGTAAAATATATTATATGGAGATATGTGAAAAATAAATGGAACATAAATATTGTGTGTCCCTTATGTTGTAATTCCTCATTTGTAAGTGTTAGGAACAACTATATTTTGTTTATTCAACGTCGGTACTACAAGGTCATGTGTTGTTATTTTTTCCTTACGTATGAGCATAACATTCATCTCTAAAGCGAGTTTAGGCATTATTTCCTGCTTTTTCTTCTTCAATTTATGAACGTGTAGATGTAGCCATAAAGAGACTTTTTAAACATAAATGTACGATCCCCAAAATAGAATAAGAAACATCCCCCCTCATCAGAATATACATTATTGCGTGTACAAGTAAGGATAAGTAAACAGTATTTCAAGAAAATTGAATCATTTACTCCGTTTAAGGGGACAAAGTTCCTTGAAAATGACCAAAATATCAAATTTTATCACCTTATTGTATTGCATGACTTTACTAAATAAACTTACAATATTTCGTAGCTCTAATTACAATATTTAGTAAGTTAAAAAAAAAATTGTGTGTCAAATTGACCTTCATAGACCTTCAAAATTGAAGTTGAGAAAAAACAACTTCATTTTTCTTAACGGTAATGTATTTAAAATGCTAAGAACTAAAAGTTTTGAAATTTTTCTGGTTGTTCTGTATGATATGTTTGATACAATTCTGTGCATGAATGAATGATATTGATAAATAGTTATTTTTTTTAAAACCATTTTAGTAATACCCGATTTTTTTTTTGGTGAACTCTAAATAATACTAGTACAACCAAACCCTTTCACAGAACTGTGAGAAACTCTACGATGAAATTTAATTAAAACATATTGAGATTTGTGGAACTGGTAGGAATTTTAAAATATGGCGAGATCTTTTGAA